>JAKUCM010004854.1:0-44480 GCA_023374145.1 Lepidium sativum | reverse complement strand
AAAAAAATTATCATAAGAAAATAGAAAATAATAGTGCAGGCGTGGCCTACGTTGTATGGAATTAATGTGATGCCCACGTAAAAGACCAAATGATTAGTTATGTTTATTACCTTTATTTATAAAGACAGGTACCAAAATTAAACTATGTTTGTGATCGATGGATCATCAAAATGAATAAAGTAATGAGCCAAGTAAACATGTTTAGTAACCACTAATTAACCACATCATCATATTACTTAATTTTTGTTATACTATTTGGCTTTACTCTATGATGTTTATCGTCGGTCGCTTTTCAAATGTTTAGATCAGTTATTCTACAATTGTACTTACGTTCTATCTTAAATTAAAATATATGTATATGCACCAACACAAACGTAACATGTAACACGTACACATTTTATATGTTATTTTTAGGTATACAATATACCTTCTTTTTTTTTGTTGATTATGAATATAGACCAAAATTCAACTGATCTCTTCTAATAATAGTACCAACAGCTAGTTCAAGTTTTTTGAATAAAAATATAGGACATGATCTCATATTTTCTCAAACAATACCTTAATTTCTGAAAAAATTGAATTCGAAAAAAGGGAAATATATCTTTATCTCAAATCGTTTTTAACTTATATATGTCTGAGATTTATTATATGTTTTCATTAGAAGATCATATATTATTAAATATTAATACACAAGGGTATTATATAACTGTAAAAAAACTATTTCAAATTTGATAATCGAAAGCCACGACAAAACTATAAGTAAATACAAATCCTCCTATAACGACTACAAGTATCTTATAAAAAAACAAATTTTTAGACCGGCAAAATTGATATCCACAGTTTGGTATACATTTAATATAGTGTCATATTAGAAGAGAAGAAAAAAAGAAAATAAAAAAACAATGTTGAAGATCATAAAGAATACACTGAATTGGTGTCTGACCAATAAAAAATTCAAAAATAATAAAACAAGAGATGAGAGAAGGATTTGAGTATCTTAAATAAGATACTTAAGATACTCTAACAAGAGTATCTTATCCACTTGTCAATTTAATATTGGTCTATTTTTGTATTATAATAAAATAATAATATTTCATTGTTAAGATACTCAATATAAGATATCTAGCATTGTACATGCTCTCAGATAGATCTATTAAATTTAATATTACAATAGCTTGTGATTGGTTATTAAATTCAAATAATTGTGCTGTAAATTAAAAAGAAAATCCTCATCTTAATAATGCATGAAACTACTTATTCTCCTATTTATATTATTGCATGACCAAGCGACGTTGTAATAATATCATTAAAATAATCTATCGCATAGATATTTGATTCGCCATGATTCAGGAGAGGAATAAACTAAAGACAAATAATAGAAGAGACAAATAGCTCTAGTTACGGATTAAGAAATTAATTAAACTATAATCACGCGTCATTATCTGTTTTATCATATGAAGGGGAAGGTCAAGCAAGCCACACAGCTCTTGCAAACAGTTGGGCCGATTATGCTTAGCTGGCACATAAATGGGTCCCACTTTTGTAGTATTGGGCTGTCACGGCCCACTTAATATTGTCGTTTAGGAAGAATCCAACGACATATATAGTGCCACGTGTTGGATGATTTAGCGGTCAAGATTGAAACCACGTCATTCAAATCTATAGCGAACCACCTGTCTTCAAAGATTCTACGAAGATTATGTTCTGTTTGAATAGTCACGTGCACTGGGCTCATTGTACACGTGCTATGGTCAAAACATTACTAATTTTAGTAATTTGAATTCGTAAAATTTGGCTGAATTTGTGAACTGTTTTTGATTTTTCCGACAGCAAAAAATCAAATATATGAGGAAGTAAGTTGGTTTAAATGTCAAATAAACACCAAGATATTCCTCCAATCAAAAGTCCAATTGTCTTTTCATTCAATAAAATGTATTCTATTATATGTGTCAATTGGAATGTCGACAGATCAAAGAGAAGAAAGAAGAAGGACGACCCATTGAGATAACCGTCCGGCGACCTCTTACGTACCGATGTAACCCACACACACCACTCATAACTCCTATCTATCTTCCCAATAACACTCAATTTTACATTTTTATTCTCAATGCAAAGATATTATGATGTCTTTATAGCCTACCGTTTTAACCACTTTTTCTACCAAATATTCAAACCCTTATCGCGCTAAACAGTCTTCATTCAATACTTTTACTGAATATAGTTACTACCTGCTTAATCCTTATATTCTTACGAAATTACTCATTGGATACACTAAACTTTCGATGTGTAACTTAATGTATTCACGTGTCAACTTCTTCTCATCAGTTTAGTATAGTTAAAATGATATACCTAATATGTAAAAATTTCGTTAAGAAAAAATGATATGTAGCAATGCATGCGCATAAATTTTATAAAATTGATTTGGTCATCTATATCACCAAAATGCATTTATCTTTCTAGTCACTTGTCTAAAGAAAATTTTAAAGTTAAACATGTTTGAGATAGAATAATTAAATGATGTGTGATTTTTCAGGAAGTAATTTTCATAATAGTGTGAATAAAAACACAATACAAAGAAATATCATATGGTGATTTGTAAGAATGGTAAACAAGTCTTGGAACATATCATACCGACCATCAAATCGGTAAAATAGATTTACTAACTAAAAATAAATATAGAATCCATTTAAATGACGATGGGGACATTACAAAATTAACTATAATTGGTAGATTATGAGGCAATTATAGGCATACCTAATCTTGCTAATTAATCCAATTGATATATTAGTGTTAAAAATATATATGAGGTGTTGATGACGAATGCAAGTAGGCAACAAAAGAAGCAGAGATATTGATGGAACAATGGTGTGGAGGAGAATCAGATGCCCATTCCTCAATAAGCCTTACACCTACGTCTTGTCACTTCAGGTTTCACCAAACTTTTCCTTCTTCCTATTTATTTATTTATACTGACTCAAGATCAAAAGTTTCTTTAAAAAAAAGGACCTCTATTTTTAAATTACTATTGTTAAACACCAATGGTAAGAAATTCAAAGTTTTGTTATACTATATATTTTCAATGATTTGAATTTTATGTTTTTCTAAATATTTTGTCATTATATTACTATCTATCTTCTTCTATATCTTTCGGTTATGTATTTAAGAAAAAATAAAATTATTTGCCGTATTTATCCAACTAATTTTCTAATAAGAAGATCGATAATACCCATTTTTAAATTCTGTCATAAGGTAGAATTATACCATTTCTTACCATCAAAATTCACGTGTGTACATGTATATTCAGATATCAGAGACTCTAATACATTTTGTTGGATTCAAAATGATTATAAAATTTAGTGGACTTACATAAAAATGGGTTTTAAAATAACAAATACGTCAATTTGTCGTGTAAGCTTGAAAAAGAAAGCCCATGTTCATACTTTTAGTCTTTTCTTTTGGACTTTTATGCTTCATTCATCGATATACAAAAAAGGTTGTTTCTAATATTATAAAAAGTAATATTAAATCGAAAAAATAATATTTTATTACTAGATTGAACAGTCATACGTCTTCATCTTTGGCAGAAATGAATCCAAATGAAGTTGATTTTAGCTCCATTTGGTTATAGCTTATCTTCTGTTGTTTTTTTTAAAACTAAAATACGACCGACTTTAAATAACACAATAGAGCTAAACAAGTACCAGATCAGATGATTGGAAGATTTAAATACATTGAAAATACGTAGTCGTGACTTCGTGTCCATTACTAGCGTTTTCATGCAATTGATTAATTATTATGTTGACGGTGCAATTTAGCTAAACAACTACGTAAAATTATTACATATACAAACGTTTAAAGACTCCGTAAGATCGATATCAAAATATGTTTTAAATTATTTTAAGAAAAATATATTTGCTAAATAGTTAAATGTATATAATAAAATTAGTTCGATTTAGATAGTAGCATAATCCTACACAACATAATTTGGATTTCAAATACTCACTCAACTCTATACTATATCAAAATTATAAATTCATTGATCCAATAGTTAAAATTAAAAAAAATAACATAAAAAAATTTGATATCGAATTATGCAAATGCGCTGTTTCCGATAGGCTATATTCAATTTGCAGGTTACCTTTAAAAGCCAAATTTTTATTGAGTAATAAGTTATCGGCCATGAAATACATAAAAAGGAAAATCTAACACCAGCTTCAACACATTATTTTATTAAATTATTTATTAAAAAATTATTAAAATAATAAGAAAAGAAGTAGGAAATGACAAATACATCAATCTATGACAGACCAACCGAATAACAAGACCATGTCAACAAATGTTCTTTGAGAGAATCTATGAAATGATATTGATACTGTTTAAGAGTCATTACCTCATTATGCAATGCAACAAAATTGTTCTTCATTATGTCTTCACAGTCTTTGATTAGTGTTTCGTTAACCTCTTCTTTCATTAATCTTTGTCTTTGACAAATAAACCGTAAAGATTCAGCAGCGATCAATGTCGATCTCCGTTCCATCTCAAGCGATAGAGAGATTTTGTTAGATCCATGAATTCAGTAATACGACAAACTCCGTGATGAAGAACGAACCACCGTCGTTTCCAACCTTGGCCGTAATTTACCCATTTGTATAGAATTCCGGCGATTCTGTTACCAGATTGTGGTCGATCTTCATTTGTACGAGGACCAGCGGAAAGGCTATATCGTAGATCGTGTTGTTGATTGGGACGAGACGAGATTGGGATGTTTAATGAAATGGATCGGGACCTGATTTGGTTGGATTTTTGGATGACTTGAGAAGACATTGTTGGGGACTAATTGGAGAGAATGAGAGATAAGAGGAAAGTAATATGTAAAGTTGCGAGGTTTGCGTGTGACGCAAGTTCCTCGTAATAGACACATTAGATCATGTCAATGCTAATATACAAGAATAGATATTCATTTTAAGCAATTGATCAAATCGAGTTTCTCTGAATTTGCACACGGCGTGGCACAGCATTGCGAACAAATAGGTCAAGTGCTGCTGAAAAGAGAATTACCTAATGGCAAATTATAAGCAAAAGTCATTGTTCCAAAGCTAACAATTAACAAACCAATTTACAGGATCCATAGAAATCGTCCAATCAGATCACTACTGCTTACTTTCTTTTTCTCTCATTCAAGACCTAGTAACCGATCCTGGAGTTGAACACAAAGTTCTGAAACCCGAGAAAGAAGTTGATGTGTTTGATCTCTTGAATCTATTGGCAGAGAAGTAGGATCTGTAAGCAGTTGTTCAAGCTGAGAGATCATGGTATTGGCTTTATCATCATCACTACTGCAAGATTCAGCTACGAGGTTGAGCAATTTAATGGTTTTAACCTGAGGCTCGGGTGGTATAGGCGGGGCAAGGAAAGGATGTTGGAGAAGTTCAGGGATTCTCCATCTTTGGCTACGGTCCCAAGCTAGACATTTCTTCATTAGGTCGATAAGCCATGGGTTTGAGAGTTGATTGTAAGTGATCTCGTGGTTTGGATCGGTTATGACTTTGAACTTTGCCCAGAAAGTCTTATAATCTGCAAAAGGTGTTCTTCCATACACCATTTGGTATAGTATGCAACCGAGTGACCAAATATCAGATGGTCTTCCGCATTTTATACTGTTTCCATTTTCATCGGTTTCATTACACATGAATGCTTCTGGTGACATGTAACTCAAAGTCCCCACCTGTTACAACACATACCCCCATTGATTTCAGCAGTTTGTATACTAACTAAAAAACTGGTTGCATTCAATAGGAGGATGATGACAAAAACAGAAACGCGGGAAGATATTACCTGTGAATCTCGTTGAATATTCGTAGTGTCGCTATTAATGGCCTTAGCGATACCAAAATCTATAAGCTTTAGAAAGCCTCTGACAAGAAGAAAATTTGCGGGTTTCAAATCAGAATGCACAATGCGCTCCTCGTGTATGGTGTTCACAGCTTGAAGTATTTGCTGCAATTGTTATCCAATTCATATGAGAACCAATGCTTCTTAAGCAAAAGGCTCTTCTGTGAAATTAAATACTTTTTCTAATTTATTTGCTAAAAGAGTAAATTGAAGTTCAGGGAAAAAGGCATAATTTAGTATCATCACAAAAGTAACTTGATGGGTAGGACAAGTACCTGCCAGTAGAACCGAAGCCAATTTTCATCAATTGTCCGGTCAGATCCTTCGATTTCCCTCCATTTTTGGGACAACATGTGAGCCAGATCGATTTCTCCATATTCTAGTACCATATATATAAACCCATCGTCCTTAACTCTTCCATCTTTGTTACTCATTGTGCCATTCAAAACTTCGTGGAGTAAAATCTTATCGGTGACCTAATCTCAAAAGACAATTTGTGTTAATGTCGAAATAGAAATTATCAACCATGCACTTTAGAAACTAATAGAGAATATAACGGTCCTATGGATCAGCAAGAAATAAAATGGAATACCTCATAATCTATTAGTTGAATGATATTGGTTTTCCCTTTCAGCTTCTTGAGATATCCAATTTCCTGGCAAAATCCATATGCTGTAGCATAGTCGCGACCCTTGAGCTTGATCTTTTTCAGTGCATATATGGTACAATCTGAAGAAATAACCTTGTGGACTTCACTGCTTCCTCCACTACCTATCTTTCCAAGCCTCTGATAGAGCTTCCCATTGACTTTAAAGAACAAGTCTGGATCATAATTTCTTTTACGAGGTGCTGATGTCCCTTTGCTACTTGCAACCTTTTCATGCTTATCTGATTTTTTTGGTTGTGAGCTAACACTGGTAAGCAACTCATCGGATACACGAGCATTAGCTTGCCCAACGCTCCCGTGACTGGAAGATGCCACTGGAGCTTCAACATATGTAGTGCACTGTTGATGCTTGGACTTTTCTGTCTCTTTGACTCTTACTTCTGGATCAATAATTGAGGCTGGCATCTCAGATGCAGTGGAATCCTTATCAGCATGCATAATGTTGCTGTCCTTGGATGGAAGATGAGAAGAAGGCAAGTTCCCTTGGATTTGAACAACATGGGAATTTGCATTCGAATCAGCCTCTACATAAGAACGAGAGACATGGGTAGTCCCATTTAGCATAGGAGCTGAAGAGGAATGGATTAGCGTAGTTGTGGCACATGATGACCCCATGGCAGAACATTGAGATTTAGGTTGGTTCAAGAAGTTGCGAAATTCTCCCAGCTGACCCTGGATCTTTGCCAATGAAGATGAAACCTTGTACTCAGATTTCAGACTGATCTCAGAATCAGCAGATTGCAGATTCTGATGTCTTGCACCAGTACGAGAACCAAGATTTGATGCTTCAGCCTGATTTGTTGCATCCCATTCCATCTCTGCCAGGACAGTTGAGTTCAGGTAAGATATTTAGCTAAAAAACCCAAGTCTAAGTACGACTGTGTAAATTGAAGTGAACCGAGGAGGGAATATATAACAATGGTTAAAAAGTGACGAGAAGCATTTGGATCCCCTTGGTTCAGCTTTGGAACAATTTTCCAGTATTACTTACAAAAGTAAAGGAAACTTATTCAGGATACCCAAACGAAAGGACATTACCATGTGATGTGAGGTTACTGCCAATGAGAGATTGGAACTTCCTATGGACATTTTCGTTCCTAGATCCGATATCAAGATTGCTATCTAAACTAGCAATAGCAGGCTTTGGCAAATCCATCTGTTTGTCTAATGGGTTGAAATTCTCGTCAATCATATTACTAATAGTTTCTGAAACAGAAGGTGGCATAGTGGATGCATTCTCTATAGATTCTCCAGCAACCGAAGTAGGTAAGTTTCTAGTATCCTGTGTCAAAGTATTGGCAGCTAGACTTTGACTTAGGGAAACAACATCCTGAGGTCTCTGCCCTTCAGCTGCAGAACCTGTTACCAAATGTAAATTTCTTGAAGCTTGTCGTTGTGGAGCAACACTTCTCCGAGGCCCAATAGTGGTCGTCTGCATTTTACCTGAAAAGAAAGCTATAAGAGATCCGTTGCAACTAACTCAAGTAAAGAGTTTAGGGTAGAAACCAACTAAAAGGATAAGCTTTGGCGTCCACAGAATCATTAGTTCTTCTCCATCAATAAATGGTTTAACCAGCATATCATATCACCCACACCACAAATTCAGAAACTCAGTAACCTAGAGGTTGGCGTGAACACATAATTAACCATTCTATGAGGCATGCACTGATGAAGTAGACAAGTTTAAGAAAGTTAACTTTCCCAAAAAAGCCCTAAAATCCTACGAAGTCAAGCTAGATGAGAGAAATGCCAAACACAACAAAACCTTAAAATTAGTCAATAGTACTTCCAGAAGTAGAGATTTCACTTAGCAGACCAGTAAGCGAGTGGGGGAGAAAGAGAGAGAAACGTACTGAGTGGGCGATGACGCTTGAAAGCGGCTTGCACATGCCGTAGAAGTTCCGGCGAAGAGGAGGAAGAAGAAGACGATGTTTCCTGGTTCAAGATGGGCCGAACCAGACTCTTCAGAGGTTTATCCGGTGGGACCGGAAGGTCAGCCTCCCTGTCCATGGTGGGATCTCAACGGCATCTCCGATTTGCTACAGCGTCGATTTTCCGAACTCCGCAGAGACGCAGCAGTATCAAATCCTCAATTTCTACTGGTAAGCAATATTACCGCTCCAGTCTTCACCATCGCCGTCGAAGTAGAAATATTCAGAGAAGACACAAAATGATTTGAAATTTTTGGAGGAAAGGAGAAACAAAAACCCAGAGCTTGTGTTTGAGATTCGAACTTACCTTATTGCCGCTTCTCATTCTTCTATACTTCACTCCAAATTACTTAGAATTCAGGCCCATTTAGGCCCATATAAAATTACGATTTTAACATTTTGACCTCAGTATTTAGCAATAATATATGTTTTTTTTGTGTCAACAATTATGTATGTTTCTTACATTTTACCGTAAAACCTCAATAAATTAATATTTGATAAATTAATAATATATATAAATTAATAAAATATTCTGGTTCCAAGTTAGGATAGTGTAAAATTTGATCAAATTTAATAAATTAATAAAAAAATAATTATTTTGGAACTTCTATGTTAAAATATAGTCCTAATAATATCATAAATTTAATAATTGTAAATATTAGACATACGTAATTATTCTTAAAATAATTTAGTAAAATATTATTTTAATGTTGTTTGTCTTTTTCTGAAGTTGGAATTTCGTTGGAGCTCATCTCTAATTTTCCTTATTGCTTCTAAAACTTCTGATTTTGTCTTTTCGATCTGTATCCAAAATTTTTAAAGAGTTCTAAACTCGATGATTGCTTCATGACGTGTAACTGGTTCCAAAACTTCATCATCATCTTCGACTTCATCATTTTCATCATTAATTACATAAGTCAAAATTTCTTCGAAAGTCTGAATTTCTGAACATGTATCATTTTCATATGGATAATCAAATAGACTATTGATATCTATTTTATTTCGATAACCAAGATTATTTATCAAACCTTCCAGTGCATCAATAAAATTATCACAAGCTGATCTATCTTCTAAAATTCCTGATAAAACTTCCTTTGAACGAATTTTGCAATGCCGAAAACAATTTGCTACTGTCTTTTGATGAACATTGATTGTCCAAGCCGATACTGCAAAATTGATAGCATTCAAAACATTGATCTTACTTGGATTATGCTGTCCTAACTCGTAACCTTCTAAAATTTCACAGTAAATCTCCTTCGCTAGTGCATCTTAAAAACTCTTATCATTCCAGCATCACAAGGTTGAATTTTTGATGTCATGTTGGGTGGTAAGAATAATAGCTCAACATTACATAATCCTTCAATATTACGCGCATATGTTGGAAAATTATCTACCACTAACAAAACTCTTCTACCATGCATGATATGATCAAACCAACGAACATATTCTTCAAAAATCATATCTGTCATCCAAGCTCTTTTGTTAGCACGATAATGACATGACAATTCATGTTATTCATGTTCACATTCTTGAAACAACGAGGCTTTGCAAATTTTCCAATGATCCATAAAGAAAATTTTCAGACCCATCTTTATCGCAACAAGTAACAATTGTTAGTCTTTCTTTGTCTTGCTTTTTTCCTTCAAGTTGTTCTGCAGCAAGAGAATGACCAGCTTGTAATCTGTAAAACAAATCAGTTTCATCCATATTAAAAACATCCTTTTAGAGAACTTATATATGTTTCCCCTTATAGCTTCTAGTTTCTTCTCCATGTCTTGCACATCGACTGAACCACTTTCTCCAAAACAACGAAATGATTTGATACCATGTCATAACTTGAATTTTTCAAGCCAACCTTGAGAAAATTGGTGTTCCACATCATCTTGAGGGTAAATAAGTTTCATTTATCTCTTTTTCCTTCTCTAAAATTAGTTCTCCTGTCATATTCACTCGGTCTTGGTATTGAAGAAACCACTCAAAAAGAACTTTTTCCATTTATGGATATTTTACTGGTTTGTGCCGCTTGATATTATTTTTGGTTTCCAGAGTTGTAGAAAGATATCCAATTGATCGTTTTAGTGTGTTTGATATGATCTCTTTTGTACTCACATAACTCTTTTTGTATCTGATCTGTCATGGCTGATTTTGTAACACCTTTAAGATGAGAAGTCATTGCTAGGATGTGTGTTAAGAAAATATGTTAGAATAAAAAACATATTAAAGCAACATTAATATATATATATATATATAAGAAACTCATATATTAAAAAATAGAAGTCAAAAGAAAAATTGGATATCAACATCTACGTATAAATTATAAAATATATGTTATTCCATTTTTGTATTTAACATATATGAAAAAAGAAAAATGGAATATCAACATATTTTTGTATAAAATATGTAAACATCAAAATAAATGGAAGTTTAAACAAAGAAATTTAATAATATGTGTCATAAAGAAACTTCTGTATTTTACATTTCTGAATATTTTTATTTTGTTTACATTTTAAAAAAATTAATATTATTAATTTATTGATAAATTAATATCTTTCTAAATTAATAATTTTTCAAAGTCCCAACATTATTAATTTATAGAGGTTTAACTGTACTTATCTTTATTGAACACATCACATGCACTCTTACACAATATTACTTTTTCTTTTGATTTGACGGCAAGTTTTTTGCGGATAATGCGGTCTCAAATCTGTAGCTGACTACTGAGCAATTTCCTTTTCTGCTCACTAGAGTCACCATTATCGCAAGATTGAATCCGTCAGCGAGGCTCACATCATAAAAATCAATTGTGGCTAGTGTGAATTCGGCAAGTGATGCTGGTAGTGGTGGTTTTTCGGAGGTGAGGATTTTAGAGTTGAACTGCACGAACAAGTTTTGCAGGGTTGATAAACAGGTTTTGGTGGTGTTTTCTCAAATACCAAACTGTCTATTTAATCAATTGTAGTACAGTATGGTGTCAATCCAATGGGAGAGTAACTAGCAATCAAGATATAATCTACTTATTCTAATCTAAGCCAAATTCGGTTTTAGCGAGTGGTTATCTATCCTAGGTGACAATGAAATCTTAAAACAAAATGCTAAAAATGAAACAAAGTATTAGAATGTAAAAACAGAGCATTAAAAGTAAAGCAATAATGAAACTAATAATGAAGTGTAACAAGAAATCTCAACCTAAAATAGAGTATTAAAATCACGAAAATTCAATAAAGGAAAAACGGGTTCTCGAGGTTTAGGATCAATGATTAGGGTATTCCTAGGGGTTCTAGACTTATCTATCAACCTATTTAGATGACCTCTAAGCAAGGAATCACAAAGTAATCACATTCGCTCTCGCGCAATGGGACCTCTCCTAAAAGACAACCTGACTTGACTCTCGCCCAACGATTGGAAATTCAAGAGGCCTTAAGTATGGACCTTACAAAGCCTAATAACACCCTAGACAATCAATCTCTTAAGCTAGGAAGATGCTATCTTAACTTAAGCATGTTCAAGTGATTCCCCAAACGCCTCTCGGGGGGGATTCACCAAGAGATCGAATTTCAATTGATCAGAAAGAAACAAGCATTAAGAACACTTAAATTAAAGAGATCTAAGACCTTAATTAAACATAAACAAATCTAGAAATCCCTAAGTTTTCCCCTAATCTCACCCTTTCCTCAAGAACCCTAAACTAACTTACTCATAATTCATGAAATAAAACATAGACTTAAAATCGAAATCTAATTGCATAAAACTTAAGACTAGAAAAATCGTAAATGCCTTTGTAAAAATAAGAGACTCGAAAACTGCTAGAAAAGATTGTATATTGAAAGTAGAAATTCTAGTACAATTTATAGATCAAAAGATCTTAAAGAAAAAGGAAAAATACTTAAAGAGAAAAAGGAAAAATTCCCTTGAAAGAAAAATGAGAATTTCCTTTTAAAAGTTAAAAGAAAATTTCCCTAAGAAAGAAAAAAATAGAAAAGAACTAAAAGATAATTGGGCTTTGCACAAAGGGGCTTTTGATGGGCCTTTTTCGCAGAGAAGCCCAAAGATTCAATCTTCGTCTAAAGTCTCAATTCCGGTCCGCAAAGGCACTCGACCAAGTGATGGTCGAGTGTCATGCTCGAGTGTCGGAGACTCGAGTGACAAATCTTCTAGTTTGCATCTTGAACTTCAACCTTAGACCAGTCGATTCCTCATTGGTCTTCTTGTACTCCGAAATACTTCGTGATAAGCTCCAAAAAGTACCTAAAAGTCCCTTTTATGCAATGTATGCAATGCCCGACACTAATAATGCAAATTATGCTAAAAGGAACCTAAAACAATGATAATAATGCAAGTATGAACGCAAAACAGCTAAATAATGGTCCTAAAATGTGGTAAAATGCAGACACATCAACTCCCCCAAACTTAGTCTTTGCTTCCCCTCAAGCAAATGTGCATCGAACAAAGAAGGAAGAGAAGTTGCTAACAATGGGAACATCTTACTTAAGCAAATGACCCGCCAAATTGAAAAACCGTAACCCACAAGTGAAACCTCATTCTTTTGTAAGAACCACAATTTACTTTCATCAAGGCTTAGCATCAAGACCGATTATTCCCTAACACTTAGTTGTTCTCTTAAGAAATTCAGATTCGAAACCTATTTCTTTCAAGTGCAGTCCGCAAAAGGGGCTATTAATCAAAGACTTTGGGATTCAACTTCCTCAAATTCAGCTAGTCACTAATGGTTTAAGCATTTTTGATCACTTCTCAACTCCTTACTTGTTTTTATTGGTTTTAGCTTATCAATGAAGCACGAAAAAGTACGGGTTTACGCACAGTCCCGGTTCACCTTAGGCATCGATGTATTAGCTTTATCAATGAGACACGAAAAAGTACGGGTTTACGCACAGTTCCAGTTCATTTTAGGCGATATCGAAATGTTTTTATTGATGAACACAAGAAGGTACGGGTTTACGCACAATCCCCGTTCATCTTTAGACCATATATTTTGAGCCGAGTTTGAGAAGGATAATTCTATATTCACCTTATGCTTTTCTTTTTACTTAGCTAGCTGTACCTAAGGAAGGATCTTATGCAATGTATCTCAAGCCCCTAATTTGGAAAATAAAATTTGATTATGAGGTAACAAATCAGGTTCTTTTCGAGACACAACCTAAGTATCGGTTTCAAAGGTTAATGATCTACCTATCAGTGTTCAAGAGGAAAAGACGCGAGTCTAAAAGTTCACTATGGTTACTAGCCAATCAACCTAGCAAGTCTACCTATCTAGCAAGATGATTCCCGAATTTCTAGACTCAATCCTATATGAATGCAATGCAACTATATGAACACTCTGTTTTTGACTTATGCATTTTCGATTTTTTTTTGTTTTTCTATGCCTTAGATGTGATGCAAATGATCAAATGCAAGAATAAAAACTAAGAACCACATAAAACAAAGTCAAATATCCTCTAGAACCCTCCCCAAACTTAAATCACACAGTCCCTTGTGTGTATAAAAGTCCGAAAGAGGATCCTAGACCAGCAAGTCAAGTGAAAAATATGCAAAAGCAAGCTAAGTAAAAGAAATGTAAAAGCAAGTCAATTGAAAAATATGCAATGGTATTTATAATGAAAGGAAGGGGTTTTTGTACCTCTTAATGATTCCAGTAATCGGATGCCACATTTCGCATGAGGTCCATGTAGTAGTCATTATGCCTTTGACGCTCGAGCTCAGCTAGCTCGAGCGTATCCGTCGAGTGTTCGGAATGCTCGACTGATTGGTGCTCGAGCGGTTGGCTCGAGCTTGCTCCTGCTGCATCGAATGGTCTTCTGTATGAGAAGGCTGCGGGGTTAGCTGAGGAGCGTCTAGCTGGTGCTGGTTGATGTTGCCTCTCACGATCCGTGGATATGGAGGCTCTTCTTGGGCGAATAGTTGGTGGTGGTGGTGGTGGTCCGCTGTTCCTTTCTAGAGCTGCAACTCTTCTACTTAGATCATCGTTTTCTTGCCTTCTAGCTTCGTCGCTAGCAGTCAGCTTCTTCACCTTCTTCATCAATTATTTGTTCATTTTCTGCAACAGGCCTATGTGCTTGTGTGCTTCTCGGATTGGTTCTCCTTGACGAGGTGGCATCGTGTATTCTTCAAAACAATATGCCTCGGGATCCACCTCATCGCTGTTTGTTGGTGATGAACTCTGCTGAGGGTCATTGGGATCATACAAGGCTTCTAGAGGTGGGTTGAAATCCGTGTTTTTCCCCATTCTTATTGTCGTGTACTCCCTGTTTGGCAAGAGTAGAAAAGCGTTTGGTCTAAGTAAATGATGGAAAGAGTAAAGGAGCTTACCTCGAACTTCTGTCGTAGCCAAGAATTGACTCCTCCTTAAATGATCGATGTTCATGAACCGAGGGTCAGCCCATTGTGTCTCATCGATTGGCACATTGCACCTTTCCAGAATGCATGTGATAAGTCCGCCAATGGTGATCTTTCCATCACGTCCTCCAGTTTTGTTATCCCTTGCCCAATCTCGGTATGTGACTAATTGGTTAGCAAACTGGATGGTTAATCCAGCATTGTTTCGATCTCCAATAATTGGGGATCCGTCGCTCTTTGTACCAACAATGTCTTTAAGAGCAGTCACCAACATCTCCATTTCTCCTAGATTAATTGTTCCAGTAGTAAAACGTGAGAAAAATGTATTTGCTAGGATTGTTGGAAAATGCCTCAATGCCGGGTTTCGGATCAGTGATGCCTTAGATCGGGAGGATGAGAATCTGCTCCTTGTTGATGCAATCGACCTCCACACATCATCCAACTCAGCTCTATTAAAATCGGGTCCATAATTTTCGGACTCGGCCTTTGGGAACTCGAAGAGGTCCCTAAGTGCTTTGAATGTCATTCGATAGTCCCTTCCTCTTATTGCAAAGAAGATGTAACCGCCACCTTGCTTTTCTTGGAGACTCTCGTTTTCAGCATCGTATAGAACAATTTGAACCGTCGCCAAAAACTGAAGAGTCTCTTCCTTGTATGCTCTTTGCGGATATTGCACAAATGTGGACAGCCCACAATTTTGCAGCATGAGATCTACATCTCTTGTTATCCCCATTGCGGTCAGCGCTTCCTTGCATGGATAGCGGGTACCTAGAAAATCCATCCTCCGCAGATCGCTTAGTGCTCTTGCCGAGTTATGCCTCTCCTTCATCTCCTTCTCTCTTTTTCCGGCAAGAATTACCTCTCTTGCTTCTGCCGCCTCTCTTTCGCCATATCCATCTTCACGGAGTGTTTCAGCAGCAAGGTCCGGATCCAATTCGTCTTCATCCATGTATTCTCCTCTTTCTTCCGACTCATTCTCAGATTGCACTTCCATCCTCCTCTTCTCCTTTCTGTCGGGTCTGCTTGCGGCCATGGAAGACTCTCCTTGGGAAGGATTGCTTCTTGATCGAGCATTATTTTTGGCTCTGAGGCGGAGGAGGTTGGCTTTGTTGGATTTGCCGTCTGTCATGGTGAAAGTAGGTCGGAGGAAGAGCAAATGTGCGGACACTCGAACAAGACACTCGAGCAGAGGTGATCGAGTGTAGTGGATGAACAAAAAGAGAGACGATTTGCTTCTGTAAAAGAGAGAACAACTAGAGAGAAATGTTAGAGAGAGAATGTATTTCGTGTGAATGGAAGGAGAGATGCTCCTCCTCCTTTTATAGAGGAGAAAAACAAGGGGGAGCCTTTTCAAATTCAAAATTTGAACTTGGATTAAATCAAATCTTTTTGAATTAAATGGAAAAGATATTGCATTAAAGAAAGATTTAACCCATTTTTCGGAGTAAATGTCTCCCCTTTCTCAGCTTTTGGCAGTTATAGGCTTGGAGGCATGTGAATAGGCATGAAGGCGGGACGCTCGAGCCTGATACTCGAGCAGGTTTGGTCGAGTGTCAGTTTGCCAAAAGCTGGCTGATGTTCGAGTGGGACACTCGATCAGGCGTGGTCGAGTGTTGTCCCATCTTGTCGGTTTTGACCCTACTTGTCCCATGTGGGCCCCATTTTCCTGCAAAAGAGACCCAAAAAACCTTCCAAGTGCATGTAAGTCGAAATAGATGTATGAAAAAATGAAAAATAGCAAATTTGTAAGGAAATATGCGAAAAGAAAGAAATTGAATGTATATACAGAGGATACCTTTGGGATTGCCTCCCAACTGCGCTTGTTTATAGTCTCAAGCTCGACTTTCCTCCTTTTTATTGGAGAGGAGGTGGTTCATCGAGCAGAACCGAAGTTCCCTCGGGAATCGTGCTGTTTGCCAAATAAGGCTTTACTCTATGACCGTTTACAGTGAATCCTTCTCCATTGCTATTGGCTAAAGTGACTGCTCCATAAGGTAAAACTTGTAGTACTTTGAACGGACCAGACCACTTCGATCGTAGCTTTCCGGGAAATAGCTTGAGTCTTGAGTTAAAGAGAAGTACTTGATCACCAACTTTGATTGTTTTCCACTGGATCTTTTTGTCGTGAGCTGCTTTTGTTTGATTCTTGTATGCTTTTGAGCTGTCATATGCTTTGAGTCTGATTTCTTCGAGTTCATGTAAGTCCATCTGCCTCTTTTCTTGTGCTGTCTTGATATCGAAATTCAAGAGTTTGGTTGCCCAAATCGACTTGTACTCTATCTCAACTGGTAAATGGCAGGATTTTCCATAGAGTAATTGAAAAGGTGTGCGGCCAATAGGTGTTTTGAAAGCAGTCCTATAGGCCCAAAGAGTATCATCCAATTTGGCGGCCCAATCACGTTTTGACAGCCCAACTATCTTCATCAAAATCGATTTGATTTGTCTATTAGAGACTTCAACTTGTCCGCTGGTTTGAGGATGATAGGGAGTCGCCACTTTGTGTTTAACCCCATGTTTCCTAAGAAAATTTTCGAAAACCTTGTTGACAAAATGGGATCCTCCATCGCTAATCACAACTCTTGGCACACCAAATCTGGGAAATATAATGTGTTTGAAGAGTTTAAGTACCACCCTTGCATCGTTTGTAGGAGCTGCAATAGCTTCTACCCATTTAGAGACATAATCCACAACAACCAAAATGTAACTGTTTCCTAAAGAAGGAGGCTTAAATGGTCCCATGAAATCGATTCCCCAACAGTCAAACACTTCTATCTCCAAGATCGGATTCTGCGGCATCTCATTCCTCTTGCTTATACTGCCCATTCTTTGGCAGCAATCACATCTGGATATGAACTCTTGGCAGTCTTTAAAAATCGATGGCCACCATAACCCGGATTGAAGGATTTTCTGTGCTGTTTTGAATGCAGCAAAGTGTCCTCCATAAGTAGATCCATGACAATGTTCCAAAATTCCATTGACTTCCTCTTCTGATACACATCTTCTGAATAGTCCATCAGATCCTTGCTTGTAGAGATAAGGCTCATCCCAAAAATACTGCCTTACATCCCTAAAAATTCCTTTGATGATAATTCAAGGTTTTAGGCAGTTCTCCTCCGACCAAATAGTTTACCAAATCGGCATACCATGGTAAACATGTTCCCACAAACTTCGATCCGATCAAAAAACGCCTTCTTTGTCTGTGGGTTCGACACTCGAGCAGGTGGTGCTCGAGTGTCATGGTCGAGTGTTCGGTGGAAAAACTCAACAATTGCTCTTCAGGCATATAATCATTCATTGGAAGGGTTTCTTCAACCTTTATCCTTGATAAGTGATCAGCAACACCGTTTTCAACCCCTGGTTTATCGACTATCTCCATGTCGAATTCTTGTAGCAACAAAATCCATCTAAGCAGTCTAGGCTTAGCATCCTTCTTTTTCATCAAATATCTTAGAGCTGCATGATCAGTATGCACAATAACTTTTGATCCAACCAGATAGGACCGGAATTTCTCAAAGGCGAACACAACTGCAAGCAATTCCTTCTCCGTGGTGGCTTATTTCACCTGGGCTTCGTTTAGTGTTCTACTAGCATAGTAGATCACATTAAGTTTCTTATCTATCTTCTGTCCCAGAACTGCTCCAACAGCATAGTCACTAGCATCACACATTATCTCAAAAGGGAGATTCCAATCGGGTGCTTGAACTATTGGTGCTGTTATCAAGGCGTCTTTAATCGAGAAAAGCCTTGAGGCATTCCTCGCCAAAGACGAAATCCGCCTCCTTACAAAGGAGACGAGTCAAAGGTCTAGCAGTTTTCGAAAAGTCTTTGATGAACCACCTATAGAATCCTGCATGTCCCAAGAAACTCCTAATGTCCTTGACAGTTTTCGGCGGTTGCAACTGAACCATAACCTCTATCTTGGCTTTGTCGATTTCAATGCCCCTTTCAGAAATCTTATGACCTAGAACGATCCCTTCTTTCACCATAAAGTGGCATTTCTCCCAATTAAGTACTAAATCCGTCTCAACGCACCTAGATAGAACCCTGCACAAGTTTGACAAACAAGAGGAGAAGGAAGAACCATAGACAGAGAAATCGTCCATGAACACTTCGACCATCTCCTCAATCAGATCCGAAAATATAGAAGTCATGCAACGTTGAAAAGTAGCAGGTGCATTACAAAGACCAAATGACATTCTCCTATATGCAAATGTACCATAAGGGCAAGTAAAGGTTGTTTTTTCCTGATCATTTGGATGTATTGGGATTTGGAAAAATCCACTATATCCATCAAGGAAACAATAATATGAATGATTAGCCAACCTTTCAAGCATTTGGTCGATGAATGGCAAAGGATAATGATCTTTTCTAGATGCAGAATTCAATTTCCTAAAATCAATGCACATTCTATGTCCTGTAATGGTTCTAGTTGAAATCAAATCATCATTTTCGTTTCTAATGACAGTGACCCCTCCCTTTTTAGGCACACAATGCACAGGAGACACCCATTTACTATCAGAAATAGGATAGATTATATCAGCATCTAACAGTTTTAAAATTTCTTTTTTAACGACCTCCTTTAAATTCGGATTCAATCTCCTTTGAGGTTCCCTGCTAGAATAAGATTCATTTTCAAGGTGAATTCTATGTGTGCATAAATCGGGAGAGATCCCTCTAATGTCAGACAGTGAGTATCCTAAGGCTTTTCTAAACCGTCTTAATTCAGAAAGCAACATGTTTAACTCATCATCACTCAATGCATTATTTACTATTACTGGATAAGTAGAGTTAGATCCAAGAAATGCGTACCTGAGCTCGGAGGGGAGTGGTTTGAGTTCCACTTTCGGCGATTTGAGCTCCGACCAGTCATCATCGAGCGGACACTCGACCTTAGTGTGGTCGAGTGTTATGGTCGAGTGTTGATTTCCAGAGGCTAAATCGGAATGCTCGAGCTTGGTGTGCTCGAGTGTTGAGGTCGAGTGTAATGTTTCGAACTGTTTTTCATCTTTCAGTGACTTGCATGAGTCCAACAATCCTTTGTAGACCTCAGTTTCTTCGTATATGTATCCATCACAACCGTCTTTTATCAAAGCAGTACCAAGGTGGTCTTTCTCCATCAATTCTCCAAACAGGTCCTTTGAAAGATCATCTATTTCTTGCACCACGAACAGTTGACCCTCAATGGTCGATTTTTTCATTATGTCACTGATGCTGAAAGTCATCTTGAAATCTTTCCCAAGGTTGAGTTCGATTTCTCCTTTTGGCACATTGATCACAGCTCCTGCAGTGGCTAAGAAGGGCCTTCCAAACAGCAAATGGTCCTTTGGTTCTTCTCCCATATCTAGAACAAAGAAATCCGTGGGGATTTCTACTCCTCCAACCCGAACTGGTAAGTCTTCTAGAATTCCATGTGGAATCCTAACCGATCTGTCAGCTAGTACCAAGGATATCTTACAAGACTTGTATCTATCGAACCCTAATCGTTTGGCGACTGTTAGAGGCATTAGGCTGATCGATGCCCCTAAATCACACAAGCAACTCCTGAATGTGAGAGGTCCAAGCGAACATGGGATCGTGAATGTTCCTGGATCATCGAGCTTCTTAGGCACAACCTTTCTTTGTATAATAGCGCTGACCTCATGAGTTAACACAACCATCCCTTCGACTTCTTGTGTTCTGTCCTTGACTGCGTCTTTCAAAAACTTTTGATAAGGGGGCATTAGCATAAAGACGTCTAGAATTGGTATTTTCACTTCAACGTCCCTCATCTGCTTTTCAAAGAGAGCTTTGTACTTGTCTGCAACATCCTTTTTGAATCTCTACGGAAAAGGAAGCTGCGGTTTGAAAGGAGGTGGAGCAAACGTCTTTGGGTCTTTTTGTATGTCGGTTGTGTTTCTAGGCTGATCTTCGGACACTCGAGCAGGTGGTGCTCGAGTGTGTTGGTCGAGTGTCACGGATTTCGGCTTTTTCGTGCTGATTTCTGTCTGTTCTTCGACCAAATCATCCTCCCCTTCTGGAAGGACACTGTCCTCAGTGTTCTCTGTTGGTTCAGTACGAATTAGCAATTCACGGCCACTACGGAGTGTAATGGCGTTGGCGTGATACTCCTTAGGATTTTGAACAGCTTTTCCAGGTAGCTGTCCGGTTTGTTTGTTTGTTGATGAAGATCCTTGTTGATTCTCCACATATTTGAGACGAGCATTGAGAGTCTCAAATTTGCAGTTGAGTTCATTATGTGAAGCATCGATCTTAGCATGTACTTCAGCAAATTTCCGTGTTAATTCGGAAGCGCTGGCCGTCTGTCCCTTTAGTATCTGCTGCAAGATGTCCATCACTTCAGGTGTTTGTTGTGGTGGTTGGGTGTTGTATCCAGTAGGTGGTTGGTGGTGTGTTTGCTGGTACTGTTGTTTGGGTAAGAATGGTTTTGGTTGTGGTTGCGGATGTGGTTTGGGTGGGTACACCTGGTCGTTTGGATTCGCTACATTTGTGTTTCTGTAGGATAGGTTGGGGTTAGGTTTATAGCTGTTGAATTGTCTGAAATTGTTGCTTTGGTTCTGTACGAAATTGACCTCTTCAACCTCGTCATCGTCTTCTTCAACCCGTTCTATTTCACTGACATGGTGTACTTGCTTATGGTGAGCTGAAAGTAGCTTGTCTAGTTTGTCTTGTATGGCTTTGAGCTCCTTTCTACTAACCATATCTGAATCTGTTACACCTCTAGGAGTTCGATCATAGTCTTCACTGTATTGGCCGTCTGCTTGAGCTAAATTCTCCACTAATTCCCATCCATCATCGACATCTTTATTCAGAAAATTCCCATTGCTGGCTGTGTCTAGCAACATGCGTATCTTGGGGATCACGCCTCTGTAGAGAGTACTGAGAAGGGACTCAGTAGTGAAACCGTGATGAGGACATTGCGATTGGTACATCTTGAATCGTTCCCAAGCCTCAGAGAATGTTTCTGAATGGTTTTGCTTAAAACCAGAGATGGAATTGCGAAGTTTCGCAGTTCTGGAATTTGAAAAGAATTTGCCTAGAAATGCTTCTTTGCAGGCGTCCCATGATGTGATAGATCCTTGTGGCAAGTGTTTTTCCCATAGATGTGCTTTGTCTCCAAGCGAAAAAGGAAACAATCGCAATTTCAGAGCATCCTCACTAACCCCGTTTATTTTTGTCAGACTAGTTAGTCTTTTAAATTCATCAAGATGATCTAGTGGGTCCTCAGAAGGTAAACCATGAAATTTAATGTTCTGAACCATGGAGATCATTCCACTCTTAATCTCAAAGTTGTTGTTGGCGATGGCTGGTGGGACAATTCCATGGCGTTGAGTGTGGATACTGGGAGCATCACCGGCACCAATGTGTCTAACTCTCCTAGGACGAGTTCCTAGTTCTGTAGCTTGTACTTGTTCTTCCATGTTAACCTGATCCGTGTATTCTTCGTTCAATTGGTTCCATTGTTCTCGCAAGTATTCACGAGGCAAACGGTCTATTCTGTCAGAGTATGGAATGAGGTCTTTACTACCATGAGATCTGGTATTCATGCAAGTGATTTGTGTTGTCGGAATTAACACTTGAGCGGGTGGTGCTCGAGTGTAGTGATCGAGTGTTTCTTGGTTCTGCTAGAGCTCTCTGGAAAAAATCAACGAGCTCAAGTTGTGTTGATCGAGCTTGTTGATCGAGTGTACCTGAAAGCAAAGAAAAAACCAGAAACTTTTTTAGAATAATAGTATAATAAAACTTAGTCTCAGAAAAGTGATTTTCCTAATTGTAGCTAACTAATCCCAGTTGGCAACGGCGCCAATTTGATAAACAGGTTTTTGCGGTGTTTTCTCAAATACCAAACTGTCTATTTAATCAATTGTAGTACAATATGGTGTCAATCCAATGGGAGAGTAACTAGCAATCAAGATATAATCTACTTATTCTAATCTAAGCCAAATTCGGTTTTAGCGAGTGGTTATCTATCCTAGGTGACAATGAAATCTTAAAACAAAATGCTAAAAATGAAACAAAGTATTAGAATGTAAAAACAGAGCATTAAAAGTAAAGCAATAATGAAACTAATAATGAAGTGTAACAAGAAATCTCAACCTAAAATAGAGTATTAAAATCACGAAAATTCAATAAAGGAAAAACGGGTTCTCGAGGTTTAGGATCAATGATTAGGGTATTCCTAGGGGTTCTAGACTTATCTATCAACCTATTTAGATGACCTCTAAGCAAGGAATCACAAAGTAATCACATTCGCTCTCGCGCAATGGGACCTCTCCTAAAAGACAACCTGACTTGACTCTCGCCCAACGATTGGAAATTCAAGAGGCCTTAAGTATGGACCTTACAAAGCCTAATAACACCCTAGACAATCAATCTCTTGAGCTAGGAAGATACTATCTTAACTTAAGCATGTTCAAGTGATTCCCCAAACGCCTCTCGGGGGGGATTCACCAAGAGATCGAATTTCAATTGATCAGAAAGAAACAAGCATTAAGAACACTTAAATTAAAGAGATCTAAGACCTTAATTAAACATAAACAAATCTAGAAATCCCTAAGTTTTCCCCTAATCTCACCCTTTCCTCAAGAACCCTAAACTAACTTACTCATAATTCATGAAATAAAACATAGACTTAAAATCGAAATCTAATTGCATAAAACTTAAGACTAGAAAAATCGTAAATGCCTTTGTAAAAATAAGAGACTCGAAAATTGCTAGAAAAGATTGTATATTGAAAGTAGAAATTCTAGTACAATTTATAGATAAAAAGATCTTAAAGAAAAAGGAAAAATACTTAAAGAGAAAAAGGAAAAATTCCCTTGAAAGAAAAATGGGAATTTCTTTTTAAAAGTTAAAAGGAAATTTCCCTAAGAAAGAAAAAAATAGAAAAGAACTAAAAGATAATTGGGCTTTGCACAAAGGGGCTTTTGATGGGCCTTTTTCGCAGAGAAGCCCAAAGATTCAATCTTCGTCTAAAGTCTCAGTTCCGGTCCGCAAAGGCACTCGACCAAGTGATGGTCGAGTGTCATGCTCGAGTGTCGGAGACTCGAGTGACAAATCTTCTAGTTTGCATCTTGAACTTCAACCTTAGACCAGTCGATTCCTCATTGGTCTTCTTGTACTCCGAAATACTTCGTGATAAGCTCCAAAAAGTACCTAAAAGTCCCTTTCATGCAATGTATGCAATGCCCGACACTAATAATGCAAATTATGCTAAAAGGAACCTAAAACAATGATAATAATGCAAGTATGAATGCAAAACATGCTAAATAATGGTCCTAAAATGTGTTAAAATGCAGACACATCAAGGGTCCAGTTCTGAATGTGTCTAATTTACAACCGGTTTGTCCCCATATTCGGCCTGACCACCCTACTGGTGACTTGAAACCATGAATTGGCCTTGTTTGAGTTCAAATCCTCCACAACTAAATTGTTTGCTCAATGTGGTCTCCGACCAAATCTTATCATTACATTGGTTCACAATTGTGAATACTCTAGCTAATTCAAACCATTTTAATGTGGATTAACCATTTCTCAAAAATTTGATTGATAAAATTTTATTCATATCTCAAATCCCTAAAATACAATAGAAAAGATAACAAAAATGAACATACATTTCCCCTACTTTTTTTTATCAATTTAAACTTTAATGGAAATGACAATTATGTATTTCCATATGAATCATATAAATTTTCAAAGACAGTAACTTAACTATTTGAGTTATTATAGATATAGAATATGTTCCACCTCAATGTTTTAGGTCTACATCGATAAGTATTTGTTTGTACCGGGATTAATACTAAGAATAAGATGAATAATAATGAGATAAGAAATATGTTTATTAAGTGGAAAATATGAGTGACTACAAGAATGACAAGGCTAAAAGCTTGATTACAGTATGGAAAAGTCCCCTTGAATTTAGGGTATGTTTATCCTTTTATAGTTATTATTCTCCTGGTTGGCCGATGGACTGTCCAATGAAGTCTAAGCACATATGGTCGTAGATGAAGCCCACTAAGCTTGAAGTGCATTTGATGTGGCGTCCAATGCCGACCTAGCTGATCTTAAAACGATGTGGTCGTTTATAGCTAACATGGCCAGCTATTATTGGCGGGCCAATTCGTAATCCATTATGTCCTGGTAGTGGATCCTAAGTGGGTCAGGAGGGTCGCAAGCCCACCTCCAACGGTAGCCCCCTAGTTTGGTGACGAAGACAAAGTCGCCGAGTTTCAAAGAGATCTTATTGGCACGTGTAGATGTCACTACCACATGCCATAATCTGGGTGGTTGATATGTGTGGCTGATTTGACATGTCTGCCTAGTGACACCACAGTTTCTAGGGTTTTGTGCCCGTAACGGTGTGACTTTTTGATTGCTGCACTCCATTCTATAAATAAGGAGGCTAGGTTCCAGTGACTTATCATTTCTTCGCGAATTCCTTTAACCAGGTATTCTCTCTCGTCTCTCTATACTTGATTTGTGTCCTTTCCATTCCTGTCACCATGGTCTGAGGTGAGACTGGCGACTCTGTGGCCGAGGTTTCGTATTCATCATCGTCGAGGGCGTCCTTGTTGTCAGTGAGTTTGTCTGAATCAGGGAGATGGAATAAATCAACTTTGATGAACGATTTAGTTGGAGGTGATGTAGCGATCTCGCCATCCATTCCATCGGGAAAATTGACTATTTTGGCTTATGCCGAGGCAGGATTGACCGAGGCCGACCCTCGTCAGGTTTGAAAATCACCGGCTGGGGATAATGTCGAGCCAAATCAGCTCTTGGGCGATGCCAAAGCGGATAATCTCTCATTTTGTGGTGATGACATTAGAATCGAAGGTAACAAGGCTGATATGGAATTTTATGGCACCGAGGCTGGGAGAGTCGAGGTCGGCGCTGGGATTGACGGGGCTGATGTGTGTTCGGTCTGTGGAGTCGAGCTTTTTAAGGTAAGTAATGCCAAGGTCGATAGGGAGAGTAATGTTGACCTGATTTTGGAGCTGTTGATTCGAGTAGTGAGATTGTTGACGAGGTCGGCGAAGCTTAAACCGATGAACCTCTGAGGGACATTGGATGTGTGGTCAAGGATGGTGAAGATGGATTTTTAGATACCAACTCTGGCAAGGATGTTGACCGTCCACCAGAGCCTTCACAACATTGTCAGGTCGCGTAGTGGTTTAGGATGTTGAATGTTCCTCCTTCACGGAGTTCGAAAGCGACTTTATTGGCGATGGTAGATAGATGCTAGATAAAGGTGTTTGTTTGTCTGCGCGTGTTGAGGCCGTTTGAGAGACCTTGGTCGCCGCCACCTGGGTACATTTGCCTCTATGAGTACTTTTTTAAATATTGTGGTATGCAGTCCCCGTTGCTGCAACTCTTGGTTAATTATTATGCTCGTCGGAGGATGACCTATATGCAGTTGTCTCCTGGCGTGGTCAAAAATATAATAGCATTTCTTGTATCGGGTACAGAGAATCCTGGTAGTTTGGAAGTAGAATCATGGAACGAGAATCGTGGTAGAATTCTGACTTCCTTTGTCCTAGGCTTTAATGTGATTCTTAATTTGGTTTTCTTTTTTCTCACAGATCGTTATCCGCCCCCATTCAAAGCCTTTCCATAGAACCTTTTTTTGCCGACCTTGATCGTATTAAGCAACTTAATGCATGTCAGTAGCCAGACATTCATACAGATATAGCTAAACTTAACTTAGGGAGAGTAAGAGAAGGTATGATTGTACTCCCTTGCTTCCCAAAATTTATTTTTTAAACGTGTTGCTAAGTTTGGAATTATGGCGTCGTTGTATAGAATCGAGGCGAAGGATATGACTAGGAAAAAGAATGTCGGATTATGTAGAGGAGTTTGCAAATGAGTTACTGATACTCAACTTGGAGGACGGGGAGGTGGCTTCACCTGGGGGTGCTAGGGCCGAGGGCGATCAAATTGAGGCTAACGTCGCCTCGCTTGGGGAAGTTGATGTTTCTAGGGTCAGGTGCTGGTCTTGTCGCCTCAGCAGTTGACTGAGTGCAAACTGTTTGTACCGGGATTAATACAAATATTAAGATGGATAATAATGAGGTAGGAAACCTGTTTATTAAGTGGCAAATATGAGTGATTACAAGAATGACAAGGCCAAAAACCTGATTATAGTATTGAAAAGTCCCTTTGAATTTAGGATACCTTCCTCCTTTTATAGTTATTATTGCTCTGGTTGACCGATGACCCGGCCAACGAAGTCCAAGCCCAGATGGTCGTAGACGAGGCTTATTAATCCCGAGGTGCGTTCGATGACATGGCGTCCAATGTTGATGTATCCGATCTTAAAACGACGTAGTCGTCTATAGCTGACAAAACGAGTTGTTATTAGCAGGGCCAATTTGTAATTCATTATGTCCTGGCAGTGATCCTAAGTGGTTCAGAAGGGTCACAAGCCCACCTCCAATAACATTGATATTAGAAAAATACTAGTGTTTTCATAATTATATGATAATATCGTGAGAAGAAGTAATAAAATGCTTGGTTATAAATTTAAGAGATATGGCATTCTTTACTGAGAAAGATCTGACACTCAAATTATGTTTTCTATTTGTGTCCGAATATGGTTCGATTTACGAAGAAGTGAGATTATCATTTAAAAGAAAAAAAAAAAAAAAAACGTTTATGGAGAGTATAGAACCAAACACAAGTTACTTACTATTTGTGTTTAAAAACTAACAGTTAATTCCTTTCCAGATACTTAATGCAAGTATATCCTTTGGATATTTTCTTTTTGTTAAAGTAGTATTCCTTTGGTTGTTGCTTTAGTTAATGTTATCGAGTTCTAGAGGTTGAAGATATACTTCCATATAAATTAATAAAAACTATATCTTCGTATGTGTTGTAGATATATAAGTTCAATAATTACCAATACCATTGATATAATAAATATGTATACAAAATATTTATAATAATTTAATATATCCTATGTAGTATAAATACATATTGAGATTGTCTTGTACTAATTGGGTAAGAGAAGAGCAATAATACATTACTTATTCACTTCACTCTTTTCAATTTTATTTATAATAATATTATAATAATGTAAAATATTAAACAATTAATTTTATAATACGTTGTTAACACGAAGTGCTCCCTTATCAAAAAAGATAAAATTTAATTTTGTAATATTTGTTTGTATACTTTGATATAATGGGTGATTTGGGTCCATATATATGTTATATATTTTAATTTATTTTATATGTTATAATAATGGCAGAAATACCGTATAATGATCTCGTTTTCATATTTAAATCCAAATTTCGGAAAGATAGGCATTACCTCTCAAATCGATCGATAAGTTTTGCCTTTACAATCATGATCATATGGTAGGCAATGCCTCCTCAGATCAATACTTGTAAATGTCGAGAAGACATTTACAAATTGTTCCTAAAGAACAATAAAATGATAAAATGTCCAAAGACATTTACTAAACGTTCCTGAAGAAAGATAAAACAAAAGAAAAGCAAAAGTCGAGTGTAAGAAATAAATGATATAAAGGGTTTCTTAAGAGGCGGAGATCACAGATCAATGTTTCACTTAAAATCAGTAAATCACTTAACAAATTCAAACAGAGCGGATCTCTAGGCAATAAACTCATAACTACTGAGTCCACTATCGTAGTAAACAACCTTAGAAAAGCTATCAACCGACTTTATCATCATAAGCATTTAAAAACCTAACTAGTGTGAAACAACAGTTGAAACTAGCCTAATAAACACCTTAGACAACTAATCGCTTAGGCTAAGAATGTAAATCTTTGAGACAGTTAAGTCAGACAGTTCAACACACTTGTTGGGAGTTAAACGTCTAAAATCATATTTCAATTGATCAGAAAGGAACAAGCATTAACAACACTAGAACAAAAGAGATCATGTTATTATACTCTTAAGCGACTTAGACAACTTTAAGGTCCACGTTGATCTAGTCCGTTCCCTCAGGAACCCTAAGTTAACTATTCAAATTTCATGGATGAAACAATTAAGATAACAATCAAGGTGGAAGACATAATAATAAAGTTCAGAAAGTAAACTTAGAGTAAAAGAAAACTGAAACTAAATTCAAAGATCATAAAAAGAAAGTAGATTCTTGTTCTGAAATTACAACAATGAAAAGCTCGAAGGGTTCTGAAACAGTGTTCAAGCGTGTTTTTTCTTTGTAACACTACAGGGGTATTTATACTCGTCCCCCCGTTAAACCTAAAGAGTAAAAACGAAGAAAAAATAAGAAAGATAATTGACTCGACTTCGTGGGCCGAGTGGACTCTCTCTCAAACACATAAAACATGTTAATAACAATTAGGACTCTCTCTCAAACTTAAACAACACAGTCCTCTGTGTAATCAAAGTCGGAAAGAAAATCCTATAGTAATTAATCTAAATGTATATACAATGAGATTTAGAGTCATTAAACTTACGAGTAGAGTTTCCATCCAGTAAGGTCGTCATCTAGGCTGGTCTTGTGGGGTTTTGGTTCCTGTTGTTGCTCCAACGGGGTATTGAAGTTGAAGAACTTTGTAGTATATTCAATTGGGTCCAAAAGGTTTGCCTCCGCTCGTGGTTGAAAGGTGTAGGGTTAGAATGCATGTAGGTGGGGTTATTGTGGTTGGGAAGCATGTTGTTAGGACTCCTATGGTGGTGATGTGGTCCTTGATCTTCTTCGACTACGAGTTTGTTTCCTCTGAAGTGGTTGTTCAGGACTCGACTCTAGGTGTAATTTTGGGGTTTTCTCGGGGGCGTAGTTGTATTGCTCGAAGGGAGGGTCAACTATTAGATCAAGTTGTATGAACTCATTCAGATCAAGATGAAATGGTTCTGGAACCACCTTGTGCTGCTGTTGAGAAGGCATTGGTCTCTTTGTGTATGAGGATGCACGGCGCGGTTGTTCTGATGTGAAACGCTCTCTAACTTCCCGAGCGGTTGACGTGGAGCGTCGGCGAGGTGGGGAGTTTGGTGCTCTGACTTCTAGAGGAATCGAGTCCCGTGTGTGGTGAGAACTAGAGCTAATCTTGAAATCTCTGAACTGCGCTTCCAACGTTGTCACCTTTTTAGAAGTCCATTTACAGAATCGTTGCACAAGACCATTGTTTTTGTGAGCTGCTGCCACTCCTTTGGTCATCCGCAGATGTGTGTACTCCACAAAATAAAAACACTCTGGCACTTTGTCTGACTTCTCATGTGACTTTTATCTCTCCTCTTATGGATCCATTCTCTCACGTTGAGAGTCTTTGCGACTTCGTTTTCAATAAAGTATCTCTTCTGGTGGAAGGAAAACAACGTTACCTATTTTGTTGAGTGAGGTGTATTCCACTTTGGGAAATCCCATCCTTGAGTCCTTTCCTGATTCTGAATTCGTGAAATTATATAAGCAAGTTCCTCCTCGTGGTGAAGGTGATCGAAACTGAGTTGCTCTTAGGTACGTTGCGTCGATCCATTCGGGGGGGAATTTGCCTTGATTTTAGTGGAATGTTACATACTTCAAGAATTCTTATCACTATCCCGCCTATTCGAATAATTCCTTTACTCTTATTTGTTAACCTAGATGCCCATCCACGGTAGGTGGTGAGATGCCGCATTAACCCTTTAGTGAACCCAACTCCATTTGCTTCTCCTTTGAATATCTTACCGTAATCTCTAGTGTTATTGAGAACTTGGACCAGTACTTGGTCAATCATCTCCAGTTCTGTTACACGTACATATCCTAACTTGTTTCTGGTGTAACAAGTGCTGGCAGTGACTCTGTGGTATTAACGAATCGCTAGGTTTCTGATGTTCGCACATTTAATGTCTGAGGGATTATATGGAGCAGGACCTGCCATCACGAGCGATAAGTGATCCAACTCTTCTCTGTCGAATTCAGTGTCTAGCCAGTCGCAAGTAGAAAGTTCAAAGAGCTCTTCGAAATGCGTCGCTGTGGACAGATTCTATATGTTGTTGACTTCGAATGTGAGTTCACCAAATCCACCTATTCGCCTCAAGCTGTCGTCCTTACTGCAATTTTCGCGCAACATGTTTGATGCCAAAAATTGAATTGTTTCCTTTTAATACGACACTCGAGAATTGGACACAAACTATGTTAAACCACTTGAATGTAGTAGGAAATCGACGTCCTTAGCAATCCCCAGCTTGACTATCGTTGGTTGATGTACGTATCTTGTACCATGAACTTGCATTTGTCTAAAGGCGTTGATCGCATCTTTATATATGATTTTCCGTTGTTCCCCATTGCAGTCATAGTCATCTCCTCCGTCGTTTCCCTCATTCATATTTTCATCATTGTCGAGCATTTCATCGCTATCTGGCTCTATACAAACTACCTTGCCGCTACAGATCTCTTATCACCTCTGCATTAGGTCTGAGGCTAAGTCGTCGTCTTCAACGTCTATTGGTAATTCTTCCGCTATACTTGTTGTCGGTTTCTTTGACGAGGAACCACTGTATCTCTTCATTGTGACTAAATCAACTCGAGTGAAGTGATGAGTCAAGTTGCGGCGTGGTGAGCGTGGTGTGGCGTGAGGTCGAGTGTGTGACGGAGAAGTCGAGTGGTGAGCTGCTGTGTGGCGTGGACGTGAAGACTCGTGTTGGAGCTCGAGTAGGAGTGGAGCATAGACTCGAGCTAGAGCTAGAGAAACAGACTCGAGCTGTGGTGGAGAGGAGCTCGAGTGATGTGTGCTTGAGCGTGGCGTGACGGAGATCGCGTGTGGTGGAGCGCGTGACGGAGATCGCATGTGGTCAAGTTGTGATACGAATGAGGTGGGGAGGTCTCGACTACGGGGCTCGAGTACTAATGAGGGAGCTCGACTCGAGCAATGGGACACGAGCAGTGGGACTCGAGCAACGAGACTCAAGCTGTGGGACTCGAGTTGTGTCGCGTAGTGGTGAGGGGGAGCTTGCGCGTGCTCGAGCTCTTGTCGGCTCGAGCGTGGCAGAGGGGAGTGAGGTCGAGTGCGGTAGTGCTTTAGTGGCCGTGACGGAGAACCCGTGTGGTGGAGCACTCGAGTGAAGTGGTCGAGTAAGGTTTGTCGGTGCGTAAAACTCGTGTGCGAAGATGGGCGCGTGCTCGAGTTATGAACCGAGATGATGGAGTGGTCGAGTGCATGAGGAGCTCAGGTGGCGTTGCAGACTTGAGTGGTGACGAGCGGTGGTGACGGAGAGATCGAGTGCGTGAGGAGCTCGAGTGGTGCGGTCGAGTCTGGTGTGTCGCGTTTTCCTAATTAAAGCCAAAGATGAAGAGAGATTTGTAAGTGAGGAGTATGAGGGAAGGTGTGTGAAAGAGAAAGGGGGGAGTGGTTTTATGCAAATAAAAGAGTGGAGAATGAGCGTGGGAGACAAAGTGTCGTGGGGTGCTGCAGAAGGAGACAAAGTGATGTCTCTTCACCCCTTTTTCATTATTTTTTTGGAACTTGGTGGTCGGGTCGAGTTGCGGAGTGGTGACTGTGGCGTGGTGAGGTCGAGTTTACAAGCATCCTGGAAGTTATAATCAAAAACCAACGAAACAAGGAAAGTGGTCAAAACACAATCTAAAATATATACAAAAGATATCATGGGATTGCTTCCCAAATTCGCTTGTTTAAAGTCTCGAGCTTGACAATTCACACTCATTAGAGACAAGGTGGTTCATCGAGAAGAATCGAAGTTCCCTCGAGTTTGGTTTCTTTAGCCAAATAGGGCTTAACTCTCTGACCGTTCATTGTGAAATCTTCACCATCTTTATTTATTAGAGTTACAACTCCATATTCTCTAACTTGGAACGGACCAGACCATCTTGACTTTTGCTTTCCAAGGAACAACTTATGTCTCGAATTGAATAGTATTACTTGACCACCAGCTGTGATCTGCTTTGGTGCAATCTTCTTGTCATGAAATGCCTTAGTCCTTTCCTTGTAAATTTTTTTGCTTTCGTAGGCTTCAAGTCTGGTCTCCTCTAACTCATGCAGATCCATAAGTCTTTTCTCTTGAGCGTTCTTGATGTCAAAATTTAAGAAATTAGTTGTCCACTGTGCCTTGTATTCTACTTCAACCGGTAAGTGACATGACTTCCCATAAAGTAACTGAAACGGAGTACCTCCATTTGAGGTTTTGAATGTTGTCCTGTACGCCCACAATGCATCATCCAGCTTGACTGCCCACTCTTGATTTAACACTCCCACAACTCTGGCTAAAATGGCTTTTATCTATTTGTTTGATATCTCCACTTATCTGCTTGTTTGAGGGTGATACAGAGTTGCTACCTTGTGCTTAACCCTATGCTATTTTAATAAGCCCTCGAATACTTTGTTAATAAAGCGTGTACCGCCGTCACTTATTACGACATTTGGAATCCCGAACCTTGGAAAGATGATGCTCTTGAAAAGTTTCAGCCCTACTTTAGAGTCGTTTGTTGGGCATGCAATTGCCTCTACCCACTTGGAAACATAGTCAACTGCTACCAGAATATAACTGTTTCCATGTGACAGAGGGTTAAATGGCCACATAAAATCAATGCCCCAACAGTAAAACACTTCAATCTCCAATATTGGATTTTGTGGCATCTCATCTTTCTTGCTGATGTTGCCCATTTTTTGACACGTATCACCCCTAGAGATAAATGATTGAGTGTCCAGTGATAATTTTCTTAACACTTTTTTAGGTTGCAGGTGTGTGCTTGCGACTCGAGTTTGGCATCCAAGTTAGGTTCTACTCGAGTGGTCACTCCTTTGAGCATCATGAGTTGCTATTCTAGCATGGAGTCATCTATTGGGATCAAATCCTCTATCATCATCTGCAATAGGTGATCGACTACCCCGTCTCCTCTCCAGGTTTGTCCACTACTTCCATGTCAAACTCTTGCAGTAACAGTATCCACCTCAATAACCATGGTTTAACATCTTTTTTTTTCATCAGGTATTTCAAAGCTGTGTGATCTGTGTGCACAATCACTTTGGATTCGACAAGATAAGATCTAAATTTCTCAAAAGTGAAGACCACAACTAGGAGCTCTTTTTCAGTAGTCGTATACTTGACTTGAGCGTCGTCAAGTTTCATGCTGGCGTAATAGATTACGTTCATCTTCTTGTCTTTCCACTGACCCAGAACTTCTCCCACTGCGTAATCACTTGCATCGCACATAATCTCGAACGTTAGAGTCCAGTCGGGAGATTGGACTATAGGGGTGGACACCATAGCTTCTTTGATTTTTAAAAATGCCTCAAGACAGTCTGAGTTAAAGTCGAACTCGACTTCCTTGCATAGTAAGTGTGACGGTGGTCCAAGAAACTTCTAATATCTTTAACTGTCTTAGGAGGTTACAGCTGAACCATGACCTCAATCTTGGCATTGTACAAACCAAATGGCATTCTTCTATATGTGAATGTTCCATAGGGGCAAGTGAAAGTGGTTTTTTCTTGGTAATCAAGATGTATATGGATTTGAAAGAATCCACTATATCCATCTAAGAAGCAGTAAAATATGTGATTAGCTAGCCGTTCTACCATTTGATCAATGAATGGAAGAAGGAAATGATCTTTCCTAGATGATGAATTTAACTTCCTATAATCAATGCACGTCCTATGGCATGTGATACTTCTAGGGGGAATTAGTTCGTTCTTTTCATTTTTAACCACATTGCTTCCTCTATTTTTAGGGACGCAATGAACAGGCGAAACCCACTTACTATCAGAAATTGGATAGATAATACCAACATCTAGTAACTTAAGAATTTCGTTTTTAACCATTTCTTTTAAATTTGGATTCAATCTTCTTTGAGGCTCAATGCTTGAATGTGATTCGTTTTCAAGATGAATTCTATAAGTGCAAATACTAGGTGATATGCCTCTAATGTCAGCTAGAAAAATAACCTAATGCCTACCTAAATCTTTTTAATTCATTTAATAGCATGCTCAACTTATCACTACTCAAAGAATCATTCACAATGACAGGATAAGTGCTGGAAGTGGTTTCAGTTCCACTTTGGGACCTTCAGCTCATACCAATCATCAACAGCAGTTGATGCGGTGCACTCGAGTAAATTCAACTCGAGTCTGATGCAGTTATTGTCAAATTTTGGCGTACTTGTTTAACTTCAGCACTTGGTTCAACCAATTCTTCAATCACCACATCACTTTTTACTGGACTGTGAGCGTCAAGAAGTTTCATGTAAAATTCAACTTCCATACTCAAATATCAATCAGTGGCTGACTTAGTCAATACGACTTGTAGGTGATCTTTAGGAGCCAATTCCTCTAAAAACTCATTAACTAAAGAATCCATTTCCTGAATTGAGATTATTTGACCTTCAATGGTTGGCTTTTTCATCGCATCATTGATGTTGAACTTCATTTTAAAGTATGGTCCCAAGTTAAGTTGGATTTCTCCTTTCTGAACATCAATGACTGCTCCAGTAATAGCCAAAAAAGGTCTTCCAAAGAGTAGCAGGTCCTTAGGCACCTCATCCATGTCTAAGACAATGAAATCAGTTGGTATCTGGACTCCTCCTACCCAAACACGAAGATCTTCTAAGATGCCGTGAGGGATTCATACCGACATATCCAATATAACCAATGATATCTTGCAAGATTTGTAGTTATTGAAACCTAATCACTTTGCAACAGAGAGTGGCATGAGGCTTATTGATACTCCAAGATCGCATAAACACTTGCTGAAGGATAAGGGTCCCAACGAGTAGGGAATGGTGAAAGTTCTAGGGTCACCTAGCTTCTTTGGTACTACTTTTCTTTGAATGATGGCGCTGATTTCATGAGTGAGCACTACCATACTTTCAACCTCTTTTGTTCTCTCCTTAATTGCATCTTTAAGAAATTTCTGGTAAGGAGCATCAACATAAAGACATCTAATAATGGGACCTTGAGCTCAATGCCTTGAATTTGCCTGTCATAAAGTGCTTTGTACTTCTCAGGGACTTCCTTTTTGAATCTCTGTGAGAAAGGCAAATGTGGTTTGTAAGGAGGGGTAATAAACGGTTTAACTGTTTCTAGTTGTGTTGACTGCTTTTGATCTTCAGATGGTGTCACTTGAGTATTTGGCTCGAGTTGGAATTCAAGAGTGACATTTTCCGCTGAATGTGGTGAAATTTTCTTTATTCAGTTGTGGTTAACTAGCACTAGGTGGTCGAGTTGGATTTCGGGTAAGGACTTTTCAGCCTTATCGTTGATGAGGTTATCCTCCCCTTCTTGATCTATACTGTCCTCAATATCTTTTGTACGCTCTGCACGAATTAATAACTCACGTCCACTTCTGAGGGTAATTGCATTAGCGTGGTACTCCTTCGAATTTTGAACTACTTTACCTGGGAGTTGCCCGCTTGTTTTCATCGTTGAAGAAGAGGCTTGCTGATTCTCGACAAACTTTAGCCGTGAGTTTAGTGTTTCGAACTTACAATTGAGGTCATGATGTGATGCATCAATTTTGGAGTGTACTGCAGCGAATTTCTTTGTAAGTTCTATTGTAGTTGTTGTATGATCTTTTAGTATCTAAGTTGTAGAATATCCATGACTTTTGGGGACTGTTGAGGAACAGTTGGAGCTGAAGGTTCGTATCCTGGGGGCACCAGGTGAATTGGTTGATAGCTCTGGGGGTATGCTGCTTAGGGATGTATGGTTTGGATTGGTTGTGTTGTTGTTTGGGTGGGTATACTTGGTCTTGTGGGTTAGCAACGTTGGTGCTTTTGTAAGAGAGGTTTGGATTCTGTTTGTAGTTGTTGTAGGGTCTGTATCCATTGCCATGGTTCTGAACATAGCTGAGATCTTCAATCTATTCATCCTCCTCATATACGAGTTCTTCTTGACACACTTGTTTGACTCGTTTCTGATGTACCAATAGCAGTCTGTCCAACTTTGCATTCAGTGTGTTGATTTCTTTTCTGCTTACGGGGTCTTAGTGTACCGTACCTTGCACAGTACTGTTGTAGTCTTCGTTGTATTGACCATCTGCTTGAGCTAAATTTTCCACTAGCTCCCAATCGTCTTCAACATCCTTGTTGGAAAAATTTCCATTGCTTGATGTGTCAAAGAGCATACGTATCTTCGGATGAAAGCCACGGTAGAGTGTACTAAGTAGAGACTTGGTGGTAAAGCCATGATGAGGGTATTGAGACTTGTACGTTTTGAACCGCTCCCAAGATTCAGAAAATGATTAGCCGTTCTTTTGTGCAAAGGTGGAAATTTCATTGTGGAGTTTTGCACTCGTTGATGTGGAGAAGTACTTTGTTAGAAAAGCTAGCTTACACTCATCTCATGAAGTGATTGTGCATGTAGGTATGTGCTTTTCCCAGAGTCGTGCTTTGCCTCCCAATGAAAACGAAAACAACCAAAGTTTCAAGGCATCTTCGCTGATGCCATTGATTTTAACCATGTCACAAAGTCTTTCAAATTCATCTAGATGGTCAAGGGGATCCTTAGCTGATAGCCTGTCACATTTGTTGTTCTGAATCATGGCAATTGTACCGCTTTTAATCTCAAAATTGTTGTTAGGTATTGCAGGACGTACAATCCCATGTCGTTCGAAGCCTCCTATGGTAAGGTCCCATTGCTGGCATATCTTGGGGGAAATTGTTGTGTGTTTGATCCGGTTGGGTGATCTATTGACATGATGTTATCTATATCAGAGTGGGTACAATTTCTCTGCTTTTTCAACTGACGTGGGAGTTTGTCGATACTGTCTTTGAAACTGAGAAGGCTCTGACTGCCTTTGGAGCGTGTATGCATGCAACAAGTGAGCTCAACTCGAGTGGTAAGGTCAAGTTGTATAACAGAATTGCAAATTCACCTGAGACAGAACGATAAGTGAATAAGTAACGTGGAAGAAAAAGAACTTGATCTCAGAAAGTCTAAAATTCTTAATGTAGTTAACAAAACCCGAGTTGGCAACGGTGCCAATTTGATAACAAGATTTTACTCTGTTTTTCAAATCCTATTATACTGTTTCTATGTAGTACAATATGTGTCAATCCAAGTGGGAGTGTAACTAGCAATTAGAATGTGATAGACTACTCTAATTCAAGCCAGATCAATTTAGTGGTTTATTATCTACCAACCTAAGTGAGCAATTTTAAACAACGAGAAACAAAAGTAAAAATAAAAAGTAAACGACGAAACAAAGTGAAGTAGAAGGTAAACGGAAGAACAAAGTGAAATAAAGAGCACACAATGTGACAAGTGGAGTAAAGAGCAAATAGCATGACAAAGTGCAGTGAAAAGCAAAAGTCGAGTGCAAGCAATAAATGAGAGAAAGGATTTCTTAAGGGGCGGAGATCACAGATCAGTGTTTCACTTAAAATCACTAAATCTCTTAACAAACTCAAACAGAGCGGATCTCTAGGCAATAAACTCATAACTATTGAGTCCACTCTCGTGGTAAACAGTGTTAGCAAAGCTATCAACCGACCTTATCATCATAAACGTCTAACGACCTAACTAGCGTGAATCAACAGTTGAAACGAGCCTAATAAACACCTTAGACAACTAATCCCTTAGGCTAAGAATGTAAATCTTTGAGACGGTTAAGTCAGACAGTTTAACACACCCGTCGAGAGTTAAACGTCTAAAATCATGTTTCAATTGATCAGAAAGGAACAAACATTAACAACACCAAAACAAAAGAGATCATATTATTCTACTCTTAAGCGACTTAGACAACTTTAAGGTCCACACTGATCTAGTCCGTTCCCTAAGGAACCCTAAGTTAACTACTCAAACTTCATGAGTGAAACAATTAAGAAAACAATCAAGGTGGAAGACATAATAATAAAATTCAGAAAGTAAACTTAGAATAAAAGCAAACTGAAACTAAATTCAAAGATCATAAAACGAAAGTAGAATTCTTGTTCTGGAATTACAACAACGAAAAGCTTGAAGGGTTCTGAAACAGTGTTCAAGCGTGTTTTTTCTTTGTAACACTATGGGGTATTTATACTCGTCCCCGTTAAACCTAAAAAGTAAAAACAAAGAAAAATTAAGAAAGATAGTTGACTCGACTTCGTGGGCCGAGTCAAGTCATTGGGCCGACATAAGTGAAGTGGACTCGGCCCTTCAAAGGTGAAGTGGACTCAGCACATCAGAGGTGAAGTGGACTCGGCACGTCGAGGGTGAAGTGGACTTGGCATGTCAAAGGTAAAGTGGACTTGGCACGTCAAAGGTAAAGTAGACTTGGCACGTCAAAAGTAGTTCTGCACGCCATCCGCGTCCCGTTGGGTGAGTTATCGTTGAATGCCAATCCGAGTCCAAATTTCCTGAAAATAACTCCAAATTCAATGTGTATGCTATGAAAATGTAACATGCGCATACAAACTACATATGACTCAAATATGATGTAAATGCAACATATATGTATGAAAAGTGAACTAAAAATGGCTCCTAAAATATATACTAAAATGCGTATATATTATGATCGAAAAAAAATTTCAAACATCTCATCCTGGAAATGTAGTCCTGCAATAATAAACCGGGCTAAGGAGTACACAAAATATCTATAATTAATGCAAGTTCTCCTTGTAGCAGAACAAAATAATAAAGTTGTAATGTTAAACCATCCATCTCGTCATATTTGATCAAAATCATTTCCAAAAGCGAATGGACGCGGTCAAAGTAATTATTGTGGTCGTGGACGAGGAGGATATGGACGTGGACATGGATGTGGCCAAGGAAGAAAATACCATCCTAATGATTTCAACAATGAAAGAATAATAAAATGTCAAAAGGGAAAAAAGTTGTTAAAAGACAACATGAGAAAAATTGTTATAAGTGTGGCATGAAAGAGCATTGGTTGCGTACCTGCCGTACACCAAAGTTTTTTGCCGATCTACACCAAGAATCACAAAAGAAAAAAGGAAAACAAAAGGAAACAAACTTCGTTTCTGGCAATGTTGGACATTCTTTTGATAATGAAGTTGGACCTTCTTTTGACCGTGATGACGAATCGTCTTTTGATGATATAAATAATGGTATATATCTCGATGTGGCTGATTTCGCTGTTGATTCTATAGATATCAACGAAAGCCAAAGAGAGTAAAATCTTCCTGAAGAAGAAAATATGACATGATGTATAAATAGTTATGGTTGCATAATTTTGTTTTATATCTTGTATTTTTTTGCAAAATATTTTGTAAAATAGTATGTGCGGTAATATAAAGTTTTTTTTTATTATATTTACGGTTCTTTTTATTAATATTTTCAAATTAGAAAATGTTGTGATTCGAAAACAAGGATGGAGATATGTGTCTGGCAGATAGTGCTACAACTCACACAATACCTAAAGATAAGAATTATTTCTCTTCCCTTAAAATAAACAACTCCCCTAGAAGTGTGAATACTTATAGGCTCCAAAAGAGCTTGTTTCTCAATGCCAAATGGAACAAAATTTGAAATAAAAGATGAGTTATACTCTCCAAATCCCATAGGAATTTGATGAGTTTCAAAGATAGCCGCATAAATGGATATCATGTTGAAACCATGAATAAATATGGTGTTGAATATCTATGCATCACATTAATTAATTCAGAAAAGAAATGTGTATTGGAAAAGCTGTCAGCTTTATCCTCCTGAATATACTTTTTACAAAAACAAATATGACTCAGTCATATGTTACAGTATACCCGAAGTTTACATGTACATTCAAAACCTAGCATGAACGCTTAGGGCACCATGGTTTAGTCATGATGCGAAAGATTGTGGAAAATACAAATGGCCAGTCGCTTGAAAAACCAGAAGATTTTTCAAGCGAAAGAATTTCCATGTAATGCTTGTTCTCTCGGAAAACTAATAACTCAGCCATCACTTGTAGATTGTCACATGTATGTTTTATTGAGCACACAAAATATGGCTTTCGCAAAATTTATTGCCCAAATAATCAGGTTAAGGGCACAATTTCATAATCATGTAATAAAGAATGTAAGACTTGATAATGCTGGTGAATTCACTTCACAAGCCTTCAATGCTTATTGTATGTCATTGGGTATAGATGTTAAATACCCAGTCCCGCATGTTTACACACAAAATGGCATGATTGAGTCTTTAATCAAACAATTACGAATTATTGCTAGACCGTTAACAATGAGAACAAAACTCCCAATTTCAATATGGGGTCATGCAATTTTGCATGATGCGGCACTAATTTCTAATAAGACAAAATGTATATAATAAATACTCCCCATTAGAATTAACATATGGCCAGAAGACAGATATATCTCATCTCCGTATTTTTGGGTGTGCAGTTTATGTCCCATAGCGCCACCACAAAGAACAAAAATGGGACCACAAAGGAGATTGGGAATATATATATATATATATATATATATATATATTGGGTAAACATCACCAAGTATAATTCGGTATCTAGAACCAAAAATTGGTGATATGTTTACGGCATGTTTTGCCGATTGTCATTATAATGTAAATAAATTTCCAGCATTAGGGGAAAGAACTAAAGAAGCTCCAAGATACATCACATGGTACACACCCTCGTTGTGGCACCTTGATCCTCCTACGAAACAACGTGATAAAGTCAAGTACCACATGCATTTACAAAATTGTGCATTTACAAAATATAGCAAATCAAGTACCACATGCATTTATCGATACAAAAAGGTGACAAAGTCACATATACCCGCTATGAATGTTCCATCAACAGTTCATTTGTTATTAACACCCGTGTCCCGCGAACCCTTCGGGTGATTCTGGATGGGTCCGAAGGAAGTAGGAATTGGGTAGGAAAAATCAGGTCAGAATAAGGAAAATTCGGACAAGACCGTGAAATTCAGACAAGTATGGTCCATGAAATTTGGACAGAGAGTAATAGTGTTTGGACATGAGTGATAGTTTTTGGACAGGGAGTGATAGTGTTCAGACATGGAGTGATAGTTTTCGGACCAAGTGTGATAATGTTCGGACATGGAGTGACAGTTGTCCGAACTAATACAGTGGGAAGTGGTCGGGGCGGTAAGGGTCTGTTCAGGGAGTGAGTGTCCTCCATGGGTTGGGATTCAGCCTATCCAGGACGAATTAGGGTTAGAGTTTCTCACACAAAACCCTATAAATAGATGATAAAAGTCGTCGCTGCCCTATTTTCACAAAAATCTCTAAGTAAAAACGGGAAAGCTTTGCGAAGTTCTCTAAGGATATTTCGATCGGTTTCGAGCAAGAGAAGGGATGGATCAAGATTGAATTCGCGTCAAGAGATGTTAGAAAATCTAAGCCAAATGTGAGTTTAGGGACCGTTGTGGTTGATTTGGGTGCTTTTTGGGCAATAGTGGGATTAAGTCTTAGACAATTAGGATTGTTTACTGTCTGTGTATTCTGACCGACTTATTACCGTATTTTTCATTCATGATTGTTGCTTGGGTTGATTCTGGTGAATCTGAGTGACCAAGGCAACAAATCTGATCAAACTTTGTGCATGAATACTGCTTGTTCTCTGACTTGATTTATTTATTTTTTGATGCGTTTTTTGTTTGGCTTAGTGGGACGGGATGATTGATTCACTAAGCAATTCATTTGCTTACCCAATTTGTGTGATTGTAGGTGATGATTTACCTAATGATCGTGAAAGTGGCTAAGTAAGAGCGATATCAAGGCGGAAGGGAGGAAAGATGGAATAAGACTAGGATAAAGTGGGTCTAGATACATTTATTTTATCATTCTTGCAAACTTGTTGTACTAGAACCCCATTAGAGTAGTTTATGCATACTTTTGGGCTTATCAAAGTGTCTCAAATCGCAAACAGACTAAGTAAATAAAGGAACCTAAAGTGGCTAAGTGTTTGGTCTGCCCACAACCAAACTGAATCGAATCCGGACATAGGCATCTTGAGTTAGGTGCTACAAATGAACTGAATGCTCAGTTGAAAAGGGGGAGACCAATGAGATTAAAAGATAAAAATTCCCGAAAGAAAATTATTTTGGGAGAATTAAATAAAAATGGTCCAGAAGATCCAAATTATATAGAGAAAAGACATGAAGACGAAAATAGAGAAACAAATGAGATTTCCATCAACTATACCCAAAACTATCATATTTGGGTTAAAAATGAAATAGAAGATGATGATGGAATTTTCTCGTTCTTTGTATCAAAGAAACTGATAATAACAGTGATGATCCGAAACCAAAGTCTATATTAGAATGCGAGAAAATGTTTGATTAGAAGAAGTGGAAGATGGCTATGACAACTGAACTAAACTTCCTTAACAAAAGAAAAGTCTTTGGACCTATTGTCATAACTCCTGAACATGTAAAACTTGTTGGATATAAATGGGTTTTTGTTCTAAAAAGAAATGAGAAATTGAAGTAACAAGGTATAAAACCCCACTTATTTCCCAAGGTTTTTCTCAAAGACTAGGATTTTTAATGAGCTTAGCAGCTTCTAAAAATCTAGAAATGTATCTAATGGATGTTGTGACAACTTATCTATATGGATCACTCGATAATAATATATATATATATATATATATATATATATATATATATATGAAAATCCTAGAATGATTAAAAATGCTTGAAGCATTGAACTCAAAATATAATGACATATGTTCAGTCAAATTACAATGATCACTTTACGGATTAAAACAATCATTATGCATGTGGTATAGTCGCTTAAGTAAATATTTGTTGAGTAAATGATATACCAACAATGCAATATGTCCTTCTGTATTTATTAAGAAATCTATATATGAGTTTGTGATCATTATTGTATACGTTTATGACTTGAACATAATTGAAACTCCAAAGGAAATTGATGAGACAAGAGCTTATATGAAGAAATAATTTGAGATGAAAGATCTTGGACAGACAAAATTTTGTCTTGGACTCTAGATCGAACACCTTCAGAATGAAATTTCCGTACATCAATCGAATTATACAAAAAGGATCTTAAAACACTTTTATATGGACAAAGCGACTCCTTTGAGTACCCCAATGGTCAATAGATCACTTAATATCGATAAAGATCCATTCCGACCCTTGTGAAGATAACAAAAAGGTACTAGGTCTTGAAGTACCTATATGAGCGTTATTGGTGAACTGATCTATCTTGCAAATTGCACTAGACCTCGTATAACATTTTCTACAAATCTGCTTTCAAGATATAGTTTGTCACCTACGCGCAGACATTGGAATGAAATAAAACATATATTCCGTTATCTTCAAGGAACAACTGATTTGTGATTATTTTATAATATAAATTCTAGTGTCGATCTAGTTGGTTTTACAGATGCAATCTATTTATCAGACTCACATAAAGCTCAATCACAAACCGGATATGTCTTCACAATTGGAGGCACTTTAATTACTTGGCGTTCCCAAAAGCAGACTCCGGTTGCTACTTCCTCAAATCATGCTAAAACAGTTGCACTTTATGAAACATGTAGAGAATGTGTGTGGCTCAGATCTATGACTCAACATATACAAGAAGCAAGTGGAATAGTAATAAATAAAGAGCCAACAAAAGTGTTTGAAGACAATGATGCATGTGTCGCCCAACTCAAAGAAGGTTATCTTAAGAGTGACCGAACGAAGCATATCCTCCCAAGGTTTTTTCTCTTACACACGAGAACTCGAGAAAAATCAAGAAGTGAATATTCAATATGTCCGTTCAGCAAACAAATGCAGCAAATCTATTCACAAAGTGCTTCCCA
>JAKUCM010004853.1:0-19854 GCA_023374145.1 Lepidium sativum | reverse complement strand
TCTAATCGATTGCTTTATAAAATCATGATAATCCGTTTAAAATTTTTGAACTAAAGTTTGTCATGATTTTGATACTGAAATTGAAAGGAATGATTAGATAAAAAAAATTGTTAACAATGTGCATATAGTAGTGTGGTCAACCAAAATACTGTGGTCAACCAAAATACTGTCACTAAATAGACATTTTAAAAGTTTGAGATTAATTTACTATGTTTTTAAAAATTTACACTTTTATAACATTTTTTCTCGTTTGGATAAAGCGATAGTTTTAATGGTGTTAACTTTGTAACTTATACTTAATGATGACCTTGTAATAATATGGTCAATAAAAGATTATGATTAATTAACATTTTGATGTTTAGTTTATCGTATTTTTGAAAGTAGAAATTCTTTTTTGATAATTTTCCGAATCATATTATAGAAAAGGCCATGGATGCCAAAATGCATAAATCCAATAATGTTAGATTTATGAAGACAAAATAGTACCGTTTGTGTGATCTGGTAGTATCACACGAAAAGAGTACATAACCAAAAATTTCGAGCCCAAGCCCAATTATGTCTTTTCTTTTTGTGGTCTAAACCAAATTATGTCTTTTTTGGGTCAAGTGTATTGTGAATTTGGAATAGCTTTGCTAATTATGTCTAAAGGTTATATTTTACAGAATAAAAGTTCAATCTTTCTTTGACGACCATACTGTTAGAAATTATTCCTAACACATACAAAATGTATTGTGAACTTGGAATACCTTTGCTAAAATTACACGAATACGTTAGAAAATTACCTAAACCGATTGAAAAGTATCAAAAGGTTATACAAAATTTTATAACTAATCAACATTTTGAAGTAACATAGTTTTTTTTTGGTAAACTAGGAGGTTTTGGAACAGATCTATAATTCTTTTAGGATCAGGAAAAACTATATAAATGTTTTCTGATCAAATAAAAATAATTAGCAACTTCATATTTAACAAAAATCAAATTATTCCTAACAAAACTAACAAATCATTGATTGTAGGCATAAGAAATCATCGGAACTTGCTAAAAGTTTGAAATATGATTATGAACATGCTAAACAGGTCAATAAATATAGTGTGATCTTATAAATTCGTATAAGTTGTTAAACAAAACATTAAAATATGATTAGTGGTTGTTTAGTTGAGTTGAGCATACACAATTCTGCTTTTCAAATACATCTTTCTTAATTTCAGGAATCGAAGATACATAGAAAGTTCACAAAGCAAGACAAGTGGAAACTAAATAAATATTTAAAGTTTTGATGTCTAATGGAACACAAGACAAAGAAAACTAGATGAGCATAACTAATTAAATAGAGAGATTTATTGATCAAACATACAATGTACTTTTGTTTTCGTCTCAATTTGGTTTGTTTAGAGACACGCGTGTGGAGAATCAAAGCATGACAGCATGGGGATGCTCAATTTGCAGGATGATTAAAATAATTTTAAACATGTTATCATAATTAAAAAAATTACAATTCCACTATTTGATGGACATCATCATAATGATGTGTTTCCCTTGTAAACTTTTAATGAATACAAATTATTTTTGTTTTTACAATATATATATTTGTTTATTGTCTGATCATTTTTATTACGTCATGACTAGGCAGCTAAACCTCGTTCTCAAATTTTAATCAATTACAAGACCCGACTTATCGTTCTATTTAACTTAATTAATACATTACAAGCTTGTCGTATATAGATGGTACTATATTCTATAATGTCAGCGTGCAACAAAGTTTAACAGAGTTTTATAAACAAATAATCGTAGTAATGGTGAAGCTAGCTAATATCAATAAACTAAATCGGATTTAATGTTTTCTAATGAAACTCTTTCTAATTACGGTCAAGTTTAACGTGGTTGTCATATTCATTTCAAAGAGATTGACGTCTAAGTATGTGAAATGCATATCACAAACTGGACCAAGTATTATTTGATGTTCTTTGTGTTTATTCAAATATGCTGAATTAGTTGTATTGACCTGATGATTAGGCGATATGTTGCTGGACTTGAAAGGTCAAGGCTTTTAAATAAACTTTTTCCACAATTGACCGGTTTATTAGTTAAAATTCTTATATAATATAGGTATTGATTTCTACATATAAGTTGAGATTTAAGAGATTTAAGAGAAAGAATCAAGGAAGAATGATTAAGTAAAGAAGAGATGTAAAGAAGTGGATATTGACAAGATTGAGAGAGAAAGAAAAGTCACACACCTTGGCACTAACAGTTTTAGTGAATATGTTGGCTAGTTGATCCGAGCTTCTTGTATAGCAAGGCATGTTCTCACCTTGTTCTATATTTTCCCTAATCTTGTGACAATCCCACTTCAATATGCTTAGTCCTTTCATGAAACACCAGATTACACAGAATATGAATGGCGGCTTGGTTATCACAATGCATTGTGATTAGATCTTGTGATTCAACTCTCAAATCCTTAAGTAGGGTCTTCAACCATATGAGTTCATCTGTGATATTTCTCATAGTTCGATACTCGGCTTCCGCACTTGAACATGACATTACCTTTTGCATTTTGCTTTTCCAAGTTACTAAATTGCCTCCAAGGAACGTACAATACCCGATGATGGATTTTTGGTCTTGTCTATTCCCCCAGCTCAATCCGCATCACAACAAACCAACAAGTGTTGTGTCTTTTTTTCCTTTCCATCCAAATGCCATGGTCGGGTGTGCCTTTAAGGTAATCGGAGAATTCAATCCACCATATCCCAATGACATTGTCTTGGAGCTTACATATGTTGACTTACTTGATTAACCGCAAAGCTCAACTCCGGTCTTGTGATGGTGAGGTAAATAAGTTTCTCGACCATTTTCTGATATTTATGAACATCTCCGAAAAGTATATCATCTTCTTTATCCCCCTTGCACGTTACTTTGTAGGCATCTTCAAGAGGAGTAGAAGCCTTCCTAGAACCTATATCACACTCAAGCAAAAGATCAAGTGTATATTTCATTTGAGATAGAAAGAGTCCCTTCCAAAGATCTACATACCTCAATGCTAAGAAAATATTTCATTTTCCCTAAGTCTTTAATATCAAAAACGGAAATGAGATGAGACTTAATAACTTAAATCCGGTGGAGTTGTTTCCCATGATGATGATATCATCAACATACACTAAGATGACAACAATGTCGTCCTTACCATGTTTGGTGAAAAGAGTATGATCGGCTTCAGATTTCTTGAAGCCATGGTCACGCAAGGTATAGCTCAAATTGTGGTACGAAGCCTTGGTGATTTTTTGAGGCTACAGATCGCCTTTCTTAGGCATAAAACATGACCCGATTTGACAATGTGTTCTAACGTAGAGGAGGATGCATATACACTTCATCTTCAAACTCTCTTTGAAGGAATGCATTATTGACATCCATTTTCAGAAATCCCAATCAAGGTTAGTTGCTAATGAAAACATGTACCGTATGGAGCTTAACTACCGGAGTAAATGTGTCGTTGTAGTCTTCTCCAAAGGTTTGTGTAAAACCGTGAGCCACGAGTCTAGACTTGTACAGTTTGATTGTCCCATCACTATTGTATTTGATAGTAAAAATCCATCGAGAGCTAACGACTTTCTTTCCAAGAGGGAGTTCAGATTCCTTCCAAGTATCGTTTCGAACCATAGCACCATGTTCATCATTAACTAATTCACGCAATACCTTATGTTGTTTGGCCTCATCATACGTCTTAGGGACAAAATAACTTTCAATTTGAGTAAGGAATGTGTGATTGATACTACGAGTTTTAACCCTATATCCTATTGAAAGTGAACAGCAAACGTAATATTACTTAAGGGTCAAATTCCTCAGAGAACCAAGTTACACTCTCACTTTCTATTAAATCGCAAGTTATATCAATCGAATGAAGGAAGTGAATTCTAACAACTTTAATATGATTGTAATCAAATAACTAAAGTAATCGGATGTCGTGTACTCATTCGGGAGTTAGAATTCTTGTCAGGAAAACTATTCAGGAACTATTCTAATCTTATTCTCGGCTTGAACATAAATAAAGGTAAACCAACTCTTGTTGAATCTACCCCTCTATTAATAATCTAAAGGTCCTAACTCTCGTTGGTTTCAGATTATAGATAGGCTTTATCGTTTACGTTCAATTACCCACAATCCAACCTAGCATCAACTCTCGTTGGTAGTGAAGGAATTGCTCTTCTAACCTAGTTCTAGTTCTTAACAATCTTCTGGAAAGTTAACAACCTAAATCATCGACTAGGTGATCAGGCTAATCTATGCATTAGACTCGAGTATTAGAAGGAGAATCATCTATTCATCAATCCTATTTGTTCCCCAACAGTGAATTCTAAAGCCCTAGAATCCCTAGATCCGATCTAAGATCTACTCAGACATAGAATAACAAATTTGGCAAGTCATGATGAACTGAAATTGAAATTGCATTAACAGAAATAAAGAGGATTCAGAAATTCTTCTCAAGTATGAAGAGATCTTCTTCCTAGCTTACAAACTATTAAAACTCTGTAAAAATTCGTCTCTCACAACTCAAAAGCGGCTCCCTAATAAAAAATAGGAAAAAGAGTATTTATAGGCCCCAAAACAAGAGCTGAAAATCGCAAAATTAGGTTTCTGCGAAAGGCTTTGATCGATCGATCCTTGGTTGATCGATCGATCTTTTGGATGATGAATCGATCTTCTCAAAAACCAAGTCATTCTTCGGATCGTGTGCATAATCCTTTCTGATCATTGATCGATCGATCCTTGGTAGATCGATCGGTCCTTCCTTTCGTGGAGAATGCCGAAAAATGCTTCAAACCTCTCAAAAGTCTACCTTCAAACTTGATTCAACTCTGAATGTTTTTGACCTGAAATCTCAATAAAACATAGACAAATTTCCCAAATATAACCGTAATAATGAGCTCAAAACCGACAAAAAATAAGGAACATCAGTGATGCTCTTGAGGAAATTGAACCAAAGTGTATGGGGCTTGAGTGGGATGGGTGACAACCACATTGTTGAAGTATATATGAGGATTAACCCAACGAGAGGCTTTTCTTGGTCGGGTATGATCGTCGCAGGGAGGTTGATCTAGTCGTGGTGAGGGTCGGGTCGGTCGCAGCCCATGTCAGGTTCGGAAAACTCAAGGTAAGTCGCATATAGGTGAGGGTTGGCGGCGGTTTTGTCTAGGCCACACGCGACCATATTTGGGTGGGCCACTGTCATGTCCAGGCCGCACGCGAACTCATTCGGGTCGACTGTGATCTTATCCAGGACGGCCGCAGCCTCATCTAGGTCGGTCATAACCTCATCTAGGTCGGTCGTAACATCTAGGCCGTGATCTCCGTCTTCTGGTCGCGATCCGAGAATGTTGGCTGCGTTCTGAGAGTTCTGGCCAGCTGGAATCTAAGGCTCCTTATTAGTTTTTGTGACTCCACTTGTGCATTGAGGGCCTCCTAATGATACTATAAGCTTCTCCAATGCCAACCTAAGTCCTAATGCCCGATCGGAATTATTCCGGGTAATATCCTGAATGCTTGTCCAATCCTTAATCTCATAAAATCCACTTTCCTCCATAAACTTGACATCCTTAGACATCATAACTCTGCGTGTATCGTGTATGTAGTACTTGTATCCTTTTTGAGTGATGAGTATCTGATAAACATTCCTTTGACACTTTTGAGTTCGAGTTTGTTCCTTTGTTCCCCTGGAATAAGAACAAAATACACACACCCAAACACACGCAAATGGTCAATAATGGGTTTGGTTTTGTTCAATACCTTAAATGGAGACACATCTTGGAGTACTCATGTTGGTATCGAGTTAATTAGATAACACGCGGATACAACCACATCTCCCCAAAAGCGTTTGGGAATTTTGGTATGCAACATCATTGATCTAGCCACCTCCATAAGATGTCGATTCTTGTGCTCAACCACTCCATTTTTTTTGAGGAGTGTATGGATAACTCGTTTGGTGAATTACTCCATTCTTCGCAAGAAATTGTTGAAAATTATTGCTCATGTATTCTCCTCCATTGTCTGATCTGAGGATCTTGATCTTCGCATTATACTGAGTAAAAACATAGGTTTGAAAGTGAGAAAATGCCTCTAGAAATCGATCCTTAGCATGTAAGAAAGTGATCCAAGAAAATTTCAGTTTTTCGTCAGTAAATGTTATAATATATTTATATCGTTTTCTAGATTCATACGGAGATGACCACACATCTGAGTGAATAAGATCAAAACAATTTTTTATAAACACTTATAGATTTAGGAAAAACTGATTTGCAATGTTTACCAAGAATGCAAGCTTCACAAGAGTCATTTTTAAATGAAATGTTCGGCAATAATAAATTTAATGCACGAGAGTGTGGATGCCCTAAACGAGCATGCCATATCCCCTTCAAGTTCAAGGCTACAACTAGAAGCAAAAACATTAGAATAATGAGAACAAGATAAATTTGCATTAAAAGATAAGCTAGGATTGTTCTTGATATCATTCAACAAGTATAATCCGTCTTTGGCTATTCCTTCTTCAAGAGTCCGACCATTCTTAATATCCTGAAAATAAACCTTGTTAGGATCGAATATTGCTTTGCATTTAAGTCATTTACTGCCTTATATACACTTAACAAGTTCGTTTTAAAAGTATGCATATAAAAGGCTTTCATATTTTTATTAAATAGTTATAAATTCCCTATTCCTTCAATTGGAACATGTTTTCCATTAGCTATCACAACATTCCCTAGGGCAGGTCCAATGTCTCCTAATAAATTCATATTACTTATCATGTGGTGAGATGTTCTGGAATTTACTACCAATGGTTTTGTCATTTTTTGAAACATAAAGCGAGTTACGAAACTCCTTTAAAGCATTGATTGATTTAATGAGCTCTTAAAGTTCAGCTCTCCTCACATAATCCCTTCGAGTATCTGCCACAACAGCACCATTAGAGGATGTGTCCGAGTTGCCCTGAGTCGCCCCTTTATTTGCTATGTTTGCTTTGGCCTTTTCACCGTGGTTTGGCTTTAAGTGTGGATGAAGTGTCCAACATCGATCCTTTGTGTGTCCCCTTACGCTTGCAGTGGTCACACACAAATGTCTTCCTCTCCCCTTGTTGGTATGAAGCCTTATTGACCATGACAAGCTCCCCCTTTTCACCAAGAAGATTTTTTTATCCTTGTTCCCTTTGCACTAAACTGCAAGCTTCATCCAAAGTGGGAAGCTTATCTTGCCTCAAGAGGTGACAAATAAAGTCTCCATAAGCTGGATTCAAGTTCATCATTATTCCAAATACTTTGTCTTGCTCAAGCCTCTCATGAAGGATTGTTGGATTCACCGTAAATGGCCTAAGCATTTCAAGTTCGGCCCAATATGACCTATACTTCCTAAACCATTGAGTGAACTCCATACCTTCTTGTTTGAGATTGTTGATAGACTTCTTGACTTCATAAACTCTACTAATATTAGAGAGATTTCCATAGAACCTTTTTAGAGAGTCCCAAAGTTCCTTAGCATTCTCACAGTGAGAATAAGCCTCATGGATGGATGGGTCAAGTGAGCTTTGGATAATGACTAAAGCAACTTGATCTCTTGGTACCACTTTGCTTCATCTACTCTAGCTGTAACTTCAGCACTCACCTCACCCTCCTTTTCCTTTGTCTTCAAACTAACCGAAACTGCCTTCTTTGGAGCTCCTTCTACAATGTGAGCCCAAAGTCCTCGACTTTTCAAGACATTAATGACAGTTCTTGACCACAAGAGGTAGGTAACACCCTTTATAATTACATGAGCACCCAAAAACTTCAAGTTCTCCATTGTTTTTCCGAAGATACACCCTTTTACCCAAAGGTCCAAGAAAAAGCTTCAAGAGAAACAATGGAAGAGTTTTTGAAATCGAGAGAGCTTGGGACTGCTAGAGGATTAAGAATTAGCCTAGGAGGAAGTTGGCTCTGATACCATGTTAGATTTAAGATAGAAGTAATTGAGATTTAAGAGAAAGAATTAAGGAAGAATGGTTAAGTAAAGAAGAGACGTAAAGAAGTGGAGATTGGCAAGATTGAGAGAGAAAGAGAAGAAGAGTATATTATCTTGCTTACTATTATGTTTTCACACTTTCATCTTATTTATAGACTAATCTAACATACCTATACATGGCAAAGAAGACAATCTACATAAAGTATGCACCACCAAAACAAGTAATAGCTATTAATAGTATTAAGCTTTAGAAAAAGCTTGGGATGAGTCTTCCCCTTCTTGTCTCCAACAGTCAACACATGTCTCAAGAGATACATGTGACTTTGCTTCCTCCAAGGTGGGTCTAACGGTCATGAGAAGAGGAGGCACAAGTTGGTTTAGTTCAAAATCTTCTTCTTTGTCATGTTACTTCATTCTCAAACAATGTTACTTCTATCGCAAGTCTTGAGGTTTAACAGTAAGGTATAGTTCATGTCTTTAGTGAATAAGTTTTTTAACTAAGACTTTCAATGTCAAAAATGAAAAAAATATATATATATATATATCTAAGAGTTTTTTTTGTCAATTACGTTATTAGGTTTTTAAAATCATGTTCCTACTACTAAAAGTAGAGACACGATCTCTGATGGTTTAAAAATTTATAAAGTGGCAATACCACTGTACTACATGTCTTAGATAAAATCTAAGAGTTTTGTTAATTATATTTAGATTTTCTTGTGTTTATATATATATGTTGTTTTCCAAATTTTTCTAATAATTATTCTGATTTATTTTGCCTAATAGAAATGATCAAAAATGTTTAAATGGACCAACACAAGTACATAAAAGATATAAATTAATTTATTCATTGAGCTGGATCATAGAATAAAAAATTCGGTTTGAGATAAATTGATAAAAACCCTTATTTCCAAGAAGCATGTTAAATCTTTACAAAAGTTCGAAGAAACGAAACATCTGAAAAATACAAATTATTTACTCACTAATGATATAACTCTAAATCATCATGTTCCTCCGTTTTGTAATGTTTAGACTATACATAATATTATCGATTTAATTTATGAAATAGAAACTAAAATAATTTTGCTTGCATTATTTTTTGCATAAATGAGAACAAACGCTAAATTTTATAAAATATATTTAGAATCAAGAGTAAAAAATGTTAAACTATAAATGAACATTTGTTAATTTAATTGTTAACAACAACAAAAATAGAATCAAGAGACACTAAATATTACACTGTATTGACGTTATACACGTTAAACAAAATTTAATTGAGCCTTAGCTCGTTCATCAAAGATACTCGTACAAGGTTCGATCGTGATCATTAGCTTTGTGTAGTTATTAAAGGCCTCAATCCCATTCATCAACCTCTCAGTGGACTCCGTAATATTATGCCTAAAGCTTGGCACATGGATGGGAAGATCGACGGCCAGATAAACAATAACGGTACAATAAACTTCTATTTCTCTTTCGGACACCAAATCTTCATGGTTCTGGAAAACCAACTGTATACTTTCAAAGGCTGGCCAATGGTTGTTGAACATTCCATCACAACCTCAACAGGAAGGAATACAGCTCACACAACAACAAAATCCTGCTTCTCTCACTACAAAAGAGTTTGGTGTGGATCTCGTTCAGTCAACGGACCTTACACAACCTTCTTCTCCTTCAGCCTCAGATGCAATATCTAAAAGCACATAAGTTGTGAACCCTGCCACTGAGACTCAGTGGTATAATGTCATCTCCGAGTGCTCCACCAACTATATCAGATAAGAGTTCAAAGCGTAAATTTGACCGAGCGTGACACTTCACCAACAGAAGAGCTCAAGCTCCGTAAAGCCCAACGACTTGTTGCTTCCCCAAACAACAATGCTTCTTCCTCTTAAACCTCAACGGGCGTGGTTACCTAAAAACCACCACATGAGCCATGATATTACTACATTGGAATAGTCGGGGTTTAAGGAACCCCTGACAATTCAAAAACTCAGGGATATCAAAAATACATATAAACCTGAGATAATGTTCCTAACCGAAACAAAACATAATGAAGATAATGTACAGCGGGTATCTACAACTATCAGCTAACAACACTATTTTTTTGTAACATCAGCTGGTCTTAGTGGAGGATTTGCCGTTTTTTGGAATGAAGATATCAAGTTGCAGATTCTCTCTTCTACTCTCTGTGTGTTGGAAGTTTCTGTACAAACTGCTCTAACCCCTTTTGACATAACATATGTATATGGTAAACTAAACCGTTCTGACAGGGCTGACAAATGGTCGCAACTCTCTGCAAGTATTCTGATGAACAATCGTCCACGGTTAGTCCTCAGTGACTTTAATGAGATCCGCAGTCAATCTGAAAAGTAGAGACGTCCTCCACGGGCTGTCTTTCTTTTTTTAACTCTTTCTGCATATCATGTGGGTTGTATGAGATTAAAACTTAGGGGGCATGGTTTACTTGGCAAGGAAAAAGATGTGAGTATACAATCAAATCCAAATTAAACATAGAAATGGCCAACATTCCCTGATTTAGTTCATATCAGAAGGCACAAGCTAAGTTGCTTGAGTGGTTTAGTTTGGATAACATGCCCCTACTTATCAATACCACTAGAGGTAAATGGAAAACTATTAGTCCTTTTAAGTATGACAAGCGATGGAATCAAAACCAAAAGGTAAATACCTAATAGTTGCACAATTTAATTTTACATCTAATGAAACTACTATCAAGACTTACATATTATGCTTAAAGGTTGCACTCGTGCCCTACTTGCCTGGAAGAAGGACAACCGCACCAATCAACTTTGAATACTCACTATATTTCATCCTAAGAGAACAATTGTTGTAGGCTCAAAAGTCTGAAGAGATATATTGAAAGAACAAAAGCAGAGTTCTCTGGCTTAAAGAAAGTGACACAAACACCCGGTATTTCCACAACAAAACTAAGCAACTGAGACTTCGAAATCGTATCACCTTCCTTTGTGATAAATTATGTAATCTCTTCTCAAATGAGAAAGCCTTGCGAAAGCATGTTATTACCTACTTCCAGCAGACATACTCTGCGAGTAAGTCTCCACAACGTACTACTCTTCTCAATTGCATTAGACTTGTGGTTTCAGATGCAATGAATCAAGCCCTGACGCAACAGGTTAGTGAAGAGGAAATATACTGGGCGATTCAAAGTATGTATCCGATAAGGCTCCTGGCCCAACTTCTTTCAACGAAACTGGCCGGAAATTAAATCAGGTCTTTGTGTTGCCATTCAACATTTTTTTCTATTTGTTATCCTGTAAACAAATATTTTGCAAAGCATTATGGAATAACGTCCAATTAGTCTCTGCAATGTGTCATATAAGATCATATCAAAAATTATGGCTAATAGGTTGAAACCGTGGCTCTATACCATAGTGTCTACTTTCCAATCCACTTTAATTCCTAAGAGGCAAATGACAGATAATATTTTAAAGTCATGCATACATTTCATACTAAGGCATACAAGCAGCATAGTCTAGCTCTCAAGTTAGATATTAGCAAGGCTTTTGATAAGTTAGAATTAGGTGTGGGCATATGGTTATTCAGTTCGGTTCGGTTCGGTTTTTTCGGTTCTCGGTTCTTCGGTTCTTAAAATAATGGAACCAATGGATACTTTCTAAAATTCGGTTCGGTTTCGGTTCGGTTCTCCTCGGTTCCAATTCCAAATGGATACTTGAAATTGGAACCGAAGAGGAACCGAAATAAATTTGGTTCTCAATCGGTTCCGGTTCCAGATGGTAATTTAGACAAAAACATTTAAAATAACCATTTTGTTACAAAAAATTACACGAAACCGAACCGGAATCAAAAAAATTTGTTTGGTTCGGTTCCATTCAGTTCTTTGATTATAGCTTTTATGCTCAATTAATCTTAGGAGTAATAATCTGGAAATTCCCGCTGATTCTTTCTTAATATCATTTCGAACACAACTGGTACATTCCAACCAAGAACCGTGGTTCCTGAATTATGGAACCGTTCGGTTAATTTTTGGAAACCGAACCGGAACCGGAACCGAATTTTCGGTTCGGTTCTTTGGTTCCGGTTTTTTGCCCAGCCCTAGTTAGAATAGCCATTTATTGATGAAATAATGAAAAGAATGGGTTTTTCACGTACTTGACGAAATTGGATCCGTGTTTTCCTAAAAACAGTTACATATTCAATCCTCATCAATGGCCAACCAACAGGTAGGATTCATCCAACACGAAGCATTCGTTAGGGAGACCTTCTCTCCCCTTTTTCATATGCATTTTATGCACTAAGACTCTCTCTAGTTTACTCCAATATTATCAAGAGCATATGCTTATACATATGGGGTTAAAATATGTATAAAAGCACCATCCTTAACCCATCTGCTTTTTGCAGACGATTTCGTGACCTAACTGCTTTCAAAACTGGCAGACAGTAACACATATCAAAACTGCTGGAGGAATAGGATTCCGTGACCTAACTGCTTTCAATATCTCACTCCTCGCTAAAGAAGCCTGACGCATCCTCCAACAAACACATACCTTACTAGCCCGCCTCTATAAGGCTAAATATTTCTCAAGAACAGACTTTCTTAGAGCCACTCCAGGATCAAAGGCTAGCTATGACTGGCGCAACATAAAAGGTTGAGACATACTAAAGTACTAAAAAAGATGGTTAGTAGGCAATGGTGAAAATATCAAAATGTGGGATGACGATTGGCTTACTACTGACGGTAAGCACTAAAGACCAGCCTCTAGACTAGGTAGATTAATGTCCCCAAACCTAATTGTTTCTCACTTAATCAATCAGACTACTGGTTAGTGGAACAATGAACTTATTAATGACTTAATTGATGAGCAAGATCGTCAACATATCTGTAACATAAGGCTCAACCCTCTTGGTAGATCTGATGTGCCATCTTGGCTTCACACCTCAGCAGGAGAATATACGGTACACAGCGGTTATAAATATTATCAATATCATGCTCACTCTTCTGTTGCAGATAATGAACCAACCACGAATCATACTGAAGCTGAAACCACAAATCCTGTAGTTGATAAAACTTCACTCAAGCAAAGCTACGGTGTCCACCAAAGATCAAGGTCCTCCTTTGGAAGAGTATCCCAATGGACTTCCAGTTCTTGCCAATCTTAAACGCAGACAGCTCACTACTTCTGCTATGTGTCCTTGGTGTGGAGATTCAGCGGAAACACAAATTCATTGTTTATTCCAGTATCGTGTATCTAGAGAGATGTGGGACTTAGCTCTTATTCATACACCTCCACGTACTTCGTTGCAATCAAATTCTTATCTCACCAACATATTACCATTTCTCTCCCCCCACCTGCGACACTCACACCAAGAAGCTCTTTCCCTTTTTAATATGGAAGACCTGGAAAGCCCGTAATTCTTTTGTCTATGAATTTAAACAATGGTTTATAAGATTAAATATTGTAAAAAGGTTTATTGTGTAATTACTATAGCTAAACATATATATATTTGGATTTTTTAAAGATTAATGAATTATTCAGCCTCAAAAACCTTTTATGGTATCAGAGCTTTCAACCATACCTAATGCTTTATCATTGACATTCTCTCAACTCTTTTTTATCGATCTCTAATCTTCTTCAATGACCAATAATGATCAAAACCTTATTCCTCCCAACGAGACAATCAATGTCTCTGATCACATATCCCTGCTAAATGTCAATATGACAAACACCATGAAATTGAATGCCACCAATTTCCTGATGTGGTCGAAACAAGTTCAAGCCCTCCTCAATGGCTACAACCTCATCCGATTTCTGGACAGTGCCATTGCACTACCATCTGCGACTCTCACCACTCCAATAGGAGTCACTCCAAATCTTGAGTTCAGTCTATCGTATCGCCAAGACCAATTAATTTATAGCTCACTCTTAGGTGCTTTCCAACCCATTCTCTCAATAGCAACAACATCAACTGAGATATGGGAGATTCTCTCATCCACCTATGCAAAACCGAGTCGTGGACATCTCAAAAAAATTCGTCAACAACTCAAAAAATGGACAAAAGAATCAAAGTCCATCGATGAATATGTTCAAGGATTCAACACACGTTGTTAGGCAAACCACTAAATCATGAAGACAAAATTGAATTTATTCTTGAAGGTCTTCCAGATGACTACAAAGTGATAGTTGATCAGATCGAGGGTAGAGATACAACTCCCTCCATCATTGAAGTTCATGAGAAGCTGATAAATCATGAAGTTAAACTTCAGAATCTTGCAAGCACCACCACTCTTCCTGTCTCTGCCAATGTTGCGACACATCGTAGCTCTTCATCTGGCAACAGTCTCGTAACTAATCTCACAACAACAATCAGACCTGGCAGCCACAAACTCAACCACAACAACAGCAATTCTTGAACTCCTCTCAAAACCAATGTGGTTCTCGTGGCTATCAAGGCAAGTGTCAGATTTGTGGATTTCATGATCATAGTGCAAGACGATGTAATCAACTTCACCTTCTTGGAGCTCCAACTGCTGCTCCGCAACAAATTCCACCCTGGCAACCTCGTGCTCATATGGCTACAACATGGCATATGATCGGAACAGATGGGTGATGGATGCTGGTGCCACTCATCGTCTTACGACAGACCTTGCCAACCTTGCTTTCCATCAGCTCTACATCGGAGGAGAAGAAGTATAGATTGCTGATGGGTCTACTCTCCCCATCTCTCACACGGGTTCTTCACTTCTTCCCACTCTCACTCGCCCTTTACACTTGCGTGATATATTTTATGTGCCAAACATACATAGAAATTTGATCTCGGTCTATCGTCTATGCAACTCTAATCAAGTGTATGTTGAGTTTTTCCCGGCTTCTTTTCAGGTGAAGGATCTCAACATGGGGGTCTCATTACTCCACGACAAGGCTGAGAATGAATTGTATGAGTACCCATCCAAACTGTCCTTTATCCACACCTACTACATGTCCCCAACACCTAAGACCACACTTCAGTCATGGCATGCTCGACTTGGCCACATTTCTACTTCTATTTTGCGCTCACTTTGTACCCATTTTTCTCTACCAGTTTTGAACTCTATAAATAAAGATGTTACTTTCACTCATTATCTTATGAACAAAAGTCACAAACTCTCCTTTTCTCACAACACTCTTACCACCACCAAACCCCTTTAAATAATTTATTCAGATGTTTGGACCTCACTCCGTAATATCGATAGACTCCTACAAGTATTACATAATATTTGTTGACCATCACACCAGATACACTTGGCTCTACCCACTCAAAACCAAATCTCAAACCTATGCAACCTTCGTCACTTTCAAGTCCTTGGTTGAGAATCACTTCAACACTCGTATTGGCGCAATCTTCTCGGACAATGGTGGATAGTATATTGCTCTAAGACAGTACCTTGCATCAAATGGTATACTTCATCTTACCTCACCGCCACACATACCTGAACACAATGGTATCTCTGAGCGCAAACATCGACATGCAGTTAAAACAGGTCTCATTCTTCTTACACAAGCCTCGGTACCCGCCGAGTACTGGACATATGCATTTGCTGCAGCCGTGTACCTCATCAATCGCATGCCAAGTCATGTCATTGACAACAGTTCACCCTACACCAGACTCTTCCAACAACAACCAAATTACTTAAAGTTGCACATCTTCGGATGTATGTGTTTTTCCTGGCTAAGACCATACACGCAACATAAGTCTGAAGCTCACTCCACCGTCTGTGTCTTTCTAGGGTATTCACTCACTCATAGTGCCTATCTCTGCCTCGATCCCAAGACAGATCGTGTGTACACATCTCGTCATGTGCAGTTTGTTGAAGATCACTTTGTGCACAAACAACCCTCCACACAAGCTGAACTGTGTGAAACCACTTCTTCCGCTTACCCTCCTGTCACATCCATACCTATACCCACCACTCATACACCACTCTCAGTCATGCAAGAGTGACCCCCGTGCTCTGCTCCTTCACTTGTCATGTCCTCATCCTCACATCAGACACCGCCATCACCAATGCCAGAGACTACTTCTCTACAAAATCAACAAACTGATAATTTAGGTTATGTTCAAGTTGCAAGTTCTTCACATGCTCAGTCCCCATCTCTTGTTGTATATGTGGACATTGACGCTCCTCCAGAACCTGTTGTGCAACAACTCAACATGCATCCTATGCGCACAAGGGCAAAGAACAACATCACAAAACCCAAGACTAAGCTTACTCTCGTTGCTACAACAAAAAAATCATTACCCATGGAGCCAAAAATAATAATATAAGCCTTTACTGATGGTAAATGGCGCACACCTGCAACTCATGAATTCACTGCTATTGTCAGAAATGATATATTCGATTTAGTTCCTCCCTCACCAAATCAGAATGTCATTTCAACAAAGTGGCTATTTACTCTAAAGTTCCATCCCGATGGCACAGTTTCAAGACACAAGGCCAGACTTGTAGCTCGTGGTTTTGATCAGGAGTATGGTGTGGATTATACTGAAACATTCAGCCATGTGGTTAAATCAACAACGATCAGATTGGTACTAGAAATTGTTGTTGCAAAAGACTCGTGCATTCGTCAAGTATATGTCAACAATGCCTTTCTCCAAGGATCCCTAACAGAGGATGTTTATGTCATGCAGCCACCAGGTTTTATAGACAAAGACCAACCTCGGTATGTGTGTGAATTGAAGAAATCCCTCTATGGTTTCAAGCAAGCCCCGCAGGCTTGGTATGAGGAGCTATAAAACTTTCTGCTCAACATCGGGTTTGTAAGCTCTATTGTTGATGCTTCCGTTTTCATATACAATTGTAATGGCACGTTGGTGTATGCTCTTGTCCATATGGACGACATTATTTTCACAGGGAACAACAGACAGCAGGTGAATCGTCTTTTATCCTTTCTAGCAGATCGTTTTCTCTCAAAGACATGGGTGACTTGAGTTATATCTTGGGCATCGACATCTCTCGCATGCCGAAAGGCATGCATCTAATGCAACGAGGGTATATTATTGATCTTCTTCAATGAATGAACATGCTTGAAGGAAAACCTGTCACGACGCCAATGACACCTCAACCTCGGTTAACAATGTCCCCTGGTATGAAACTTGATGATCCCAAAGAGTATCACAAATTAATTGGTAGTCTCCAATATCTAGCTTTTACCGGACCTGATGTGAGTTATGCTGTCAATCGATTATCATAGTTTATGCATAGTCCTATTGATCTGCATTGGCAAGCTGCAAAGCGTATTCTCCGTTATCTCGTAGGGACAATTACACATGGGATTTTCCTACAAGAGAAGGCTACCTTTTCTCTTCAAGCGTACTCAGATGCGATTGGGCTGGGGATGTTGAGGATTAAGTCTCCACTCAAGCTCACATTTTCTACCTTGGTAGCACTCCTATCTCGTGGGTATCCAAGAAACAAAAAGGAGTTGCTCGGTCTTCCACATAAACGGAGTATAGAGCAGTAGGCAACACTGCTTCTGAACTTTGTTGGATATGTAATCTTCTCACCAAACTTCAACTCACTTTTCCATCAACACCGATGATTTACTATGATAATATTGGTGCTACATATCTTTGTGCAAATCCAGTATTCCACTCTTGTATGAAACATATTGCTCTTGATTATCACTTTGTTCGAGACAATATTTGTTCAGGTGCTTTGCGTGTATCTCATGTCTCTACCAAAGATCAACTCGCAGATGCACTTAACAAACCGCTACCAACACCACTGTTTCTAGAGTTGATGAACAATATTGGAGTAACTTCCGTCCCTTCATCTTGAGAGGGCGTATAAGAGTAAATATTGTAAAAAGGTTAATTGTGTAATTACTATAGCTAAACCTAGATATTGATCATGTGTAAATTTATACTCTTTAAAGATTAATGAATTATTGAGCCTCCAAAAGTTTTCATGGTTTACTCCCTTATCACTTGCAAACCTCTTCTCTTGGGAAAAAGCTAATCAACCAGAGGAAACATCTTAATAATCGGAGAACAAGATCTTCACATGCTATTGAGAGATCACAAGTATGCCAAACTTTCCTTTTTCCTCTCCATATTATAAATGTTTCACTGATGCATTATGGAAGAATGATATACAACCTATTGTAATAGCATGGGTTTTACAATCCAATGATCATAAAGTTATAGTCTGGAGTAGAGGCAGTCTACCTGCAATTGCCACGGCTTCCGAAGTGGAAGCCAATGCAGTGTATCATGCAATTAAGTACCTCGTAGCTCTTGGCTATAAAAATATCCACTTTTACGATGGACTCCATGCAAGTTATAAGAAAAATAGGCGAGGTGCTATCTTCATTAAACAATATCTTACAGTCAAATCTACTTATTATGTATGTTACATATGTTCTTCATCTAGCCAAGCCCATGAACTACCAATTTTCACATGCACTAATAACAAATAATTGTGTAGCAGAAGTCTTAGCCAAACAAGCAAAAATATGTAATCTACCACTTAAAATTTCATGGTATTTCCTTGTAATCTGAACTTTTTGTATTTTTTATAAAAGTTATTTTATATTCATACGATATTTGATTACATTTGAGAAATTGAGGTATCAAGGCTTACCAAAAAAACGAACCTTGAACTCTGAAAATATTAAAATCTAAGTCTAAATCAAGTGGTGGTTAGCTGTCAAACCATTTTGAGAATAAGTCTCGGTAGTGCTTTGAGTCCTGGTGAGCAAGAAGTGTGTCCTTCAATACTCTATCAAGTCTATTAAAAACTTGCGTTACAATTTTTAGGGTTGAATCATGTATGCAAGGATTTCTTTTTTGCCAAACCAAAAACACAAAGGCTTGAGTAGCTAATTTCCTTAGCATAGACGAGGTCCCTCATATATGTTCTACTAGCCAGCTGATCATCCTTTTCCATGTCAGGAAGGTGACTGGAGGATGTTTCAATATGAGCACGATAAGTTTCCACACTTGTTGGGAGAAAGAGCAATGGATGAATAAGTGATCCCTAGTCCCATAATACTCTCCATATAAAGCACAATCAGTTGTAATTGTCATTCTAAATCGTTGGAGCATAGGTTTAACTAGCAATCTTTCCAAGTGTGCAATCCAAAAAGTGAAGGAATGCTTTGTGATACCTTTCTTAAACCACACCGCTTTGTGCCAATTTGTAATTGGTGTTGATGGTCTAACTGTTTGCCATGTCATAGAGGTTGAGAGGAACCTATTTTTATGGATATCATCGCCCCATAGGAATGAGTCAGCCTTGTTTGGTGTTGGAGGAGATGATTATCGGATCGTTTCACATATTGTTGCAAGACTCTGGTTTCGCTGCCTTATCAATGGAAGAAGCCATTTGTTGTCAGCAACCACATTGTTCACCTTTGCATAAGGAACATGCATTAGAGAACAAAAGCCATATGAGCTTCAGATTCAATGTTCTTAACTAAACAACAAAATCTCTCAACCCAAGACCTCCTTATTTTTCAGAAGGCAGAGATCTTTCCTACACACTTTTGCAGCAGCTTTTGTTATTGTGTTTCCTGCCTATAAGAAAGCAGTACAAAGGCTTTGAATTCGTCTGAGACATCCTTTTGGGATTGGGAAAGCGGATAACGAATAGTTTATCATGCTGTAAATGACTAATGATATCAACTGTGTTTAACCTGCAAAGGATAATACCTTAGAACTCCATGAAGTCAATCTGTTTTTGATCATGTCTAGAAGAGGTTCATATTAAAATTTTCTCTGTTTCTTATACAGGAGAGGTAACCCGAGGTATCTAAGTGGAAGATGTCCCATTTCAATCCCAATAGCATGTAAATTATCTCTAACTCATGTTCCTCTAAACCAGCAACATACATATTTCTCTCTCTC
>JAKUCM010004852.1:0-28505 GCA_023374145.1 Lepidium sativum | reverse complement strand
AATCAGAGGGTTAAAACAGGTCATGCAGAATTAAGGTCAATAATTTCGATCCCAATACATCCCACCGATCCAAGAGAATACCACCTGTACTTGCGCTTATTATACTTTCAACACATAGGCGAAGGCCATTTGGTTTGTGTAATGTGCCTGCTACTTTTCAGCGTTCCATGATTGATAGTTCCAGATCTAATAGAAAAACGGTTAAGGTATTTTATAACAGCTTTTTTACCCTTATTAGTCAAATGTATTGTAGGTACAATATGTATTGAACCAAAGTGTGGTGTAAGAACAAGGGATTTGTTAAACCAATCTAGTTCAAGTGAAACATATTTTAGGGTCAGGTCAAACAGAGCAAGCAACAATGGCAGAAACAGAGTAAATAGAAAAATAGAGGAAGCAGCTAAAACATGGTATGAACTTCGAAAATCAGAGGGTTAGAACAGGGTCATGAGGAAGAAAGGTCAATAATTTCGATCCCAATACATCCCACCGATCAAGAGAGTACCACTGTATGATAGTTTCACACATAGGCGAATGCCATTTTGTTTTTTGTAATGCACCTGCTACTTTTAAGCTTTGCATGACTGATATTTTCATATCTAATAGAAAAATGGTTAAGGTGTTTGATAACAGGTTTTTTACCATTTTTAGTCAAACCTATTGTAGTACAATATGTATTGAACCAAAAGTGTGGTGTTAGAAAAAGGGATTTGTTAAACCAATCTAGTTCAAGTGAAACATATTTTAGGGTCAGGTCAAACAGAGCAAGAAACAATGGCAGAAACAGAGTAAATAGAAAAATAGAGGAAGCAGCTAAATTATGGTATGAACTTTGAAAATCAGAGGGTTAAAACAGGTCATGAGGAAGAAAGGTCAATAATTTTGATCCCAATACATCCCACCGATCAAGAGAATACCGCTTGTATGATAGTTTTCGCACATAGGGCGAATGCCATTTGGTTTTTGTAATGCACCTGCTACTTTTAGCGTTGCATGACTGATATTTTCAGATCTAATAGAAAAAATGGTTAAGGTGTTTTATAAACATGTTTTTTACCCTTGTTAGTCAAATGTATTGTAGCACAATAGGTATTAAACCAAAGTGTGGTGTTAGAACGAGGGATATGTTAAACAAATCTACTTCATGTGCAACCATAATTTAGGGTCACAAATAGAGCAAGCCAACAATGGCAGAAACAAATCAATTAGAAAAACAGAGCAAGCAGGTAAAACAGGGTATGAACTTCGAAAATCAGAGGGTTAAAACAGGGTCATGAGGAAGAAAGGTTAATAATTTCGATCCCAATACATCCTAGCGATCAAGAGAATACCACCTGTATGATACTTTCACACATAGGCGAATGCCATTTGGTTTGTGTAATGGGCCTGCTTTTTTTCAGTGGTGCATGATTGATAGTTCCAGATCTAATAGAAAAATGGTTAAGGTATTTTATAACAACTTTTTTACCCTTGTTAGTCAAATCTATTGTAGTACAATAGGTATTGAACCAAAGTGTGGTGTTAGAACAAGGGATATGTTAAACCAATCTAGTTCAAGTGAAACATATTTTAGGGTCAGGTCAAACAGAGCAAGCAACAATGGCAGAAACAAAGTAAATAGACAAAAAAGAGCAAGCAGGTCAAACATGGTATGAACTTCGAAAATCAGAGGGTTAAAACAGTGTCATGAGGAATAAGGTCAATGATTTTGATCCCAATACATCCCACCGATCAAGAGAATACCATATGTACTTGTCCTTATGATAGTTTCACACATATGCGAATGCCATTTGGTTTGTGTAATGCAACCTGCTACTTTTCAGTGTTGAATGACTGATATTTTCAGATCTAATAGAGAAATAGTTAAAGTGTTTTATAACATGTTTTTTACCCGTGTTAGTCAAATCTATTGTAGTACAATAGGTATTAAACCAAAGGTGCGGTTTTAGGACAAGGGATATGTTAAACCAATCTACTGCAAGTGCAACATAATTTAGGGTCATGTCAAATAGAGCAAGCAACAATGGCAGAAACAAAGTAATTAGAAAAATAGAGCAAGCAGGTAAAATAGTGTATGAACTTCGAAAATCAGAGGTTAAAACAGGGTCATGCAGAATTAAGGTCAATAATTTCGATCCCAATACATCCCACCGATCAAGAGAATACCACCTGTACTTGCGCTTATTATACTTTCACACATAGGCGAAGGCCATTAGGTTTGTGTAATGTGCCTGCTACTTTTCAGCGTTCCATGATTGATAGTTCCAGATCTAATAGAAAAACGGTTAAGGTATTTTATAACAGCTTTTTTACCCTTATTAGTCAAATGTATTGTAGTACAATATGTATTGAACCAAAGTGTGGTGTAAGAACAAGGGATTTGTTAAACCAATCTAGTTCAAGTGAAACATATTTTAGGGTCAGGTCAAACAGAGCAAGCAACAATGGCAGAAACAGAGTAAATAGAAAAACAGAGGAAGCAGCTAAAACCATGGTATGAACTTCGAAAATCATAGGGTTAGAACAGGGTCATGAGGAAGAAAGGTCAATAATTTCGGTCCCAATACATCCCACCGATCAAGAGAGTACCACCTGTATGATAGTTTCACACATAGGCGAATGCCATTTTGTTTTTGTAATGCACCTGCTACTTTTAAGCTTTGCATGACTGATATTTTCATATCTAATAGAAAAATGGTTAAGGTGTTTGATAACAGGTTTTTTACCATTTTTAGTCAAACCTACTGTAGTACAATATGTATTGAACCAAAAGTGTGGTGTTAGAAAAAGGGATTTGTTAAACCAATCTAGTTCAAGTGAAACATATTTTAGGGTCAGGTCAAACAGAGCAAGAAACAATGGCAGAAACAGAGTAAATAGAAAAATAGAGGAAGCAGCTAAATTATGGTATGAACTTTGAAAATCAGAGGGTTAAAACAGGGTCATGAGGAAGAAAGGTCAATAATTTTGATCCCAATACATCCCACTGATAAAGAGAATACCGCTTGTATGATAGTTTCACACATAGGCGAATGCCATTTGGTTTTTGTAATGCACCTGCTACTTTTAAGCGTTGCATGACTGATATTTTCAGATCTAATAGAAAAATGGTTAAGGTGTTTTATAACATGTTTTTTACCCTTGTTAGTCAAATGTATTGTAGCACAATATGTATTAAACCAAAGTGTGGTGTTAGAACGAGGGATATGTTAAACCAATCTACTTCAAGTGCAACATAATTTAGGGTCACAAATAGAGCAAACAACAATGGCAGAAACAAAGCAATTAGAAAAACAGAGCAAGCAGGTAAAACATGGTATGAACTTTGAAAATCAGAGGGTTAAAAAAGGGTCATGAGGAAGAAAGGTTAATAATTTCGATCCCAATACATCCTAGCGATCAAGAGAATACCACCTGTATGATACTTTCACACATAGGCGAATGCCATTTGGTTTGTGTAATGGGCCTGCTTTTTTTCAGAGGTGCATGATTGATAGTTCCAGATCTAATAGAAAAATGGTTAAGGTATTTTATAACAACTTTTTTACCCTTGTTAGTCAAATCTATTGTAGTACAATAGGTATTGAACCAAAGTGTGGTGTTAGAACAAGGGATATGTTAAACCAATCTAGTTCAAGTGAAACATATTTTAGGGTCAGGTCAAACAGAGCAAGCAACAATGGCAGAAACAAAGTAAATAGACAAAAAAGAGCAAGCAGGTCAAACATGGTATGAACTTCGAAAATCAGAGGGTTAAAACAGTGTCATGAGGAAGAAAGGTCAATGATTTTGATCCCAATACATCCCACCGATCAAGAGAATACCATATGTACTTGTCCTTATGATAGTTTCACACATAGGCGAATGCCATTTGGTTTGTGTAATGCACCTGCTACTTTTCAGTGTTGAATGACTGATATTTTCAGATCTAATAGAGAAATAGTTAAAGTGTTTTATAACATGTTTTTTACCCGTGTTAGTCAAATCTATTGTAGTACAATAGGTATTAAACCAAAGTGCGGTTTTAGGACAAGGGATATGTTAAACCAATCTACTGCAAGTGCAACATAATTTAGGGTCATGTCAAATAGAGCAAGCAACAATGGCAGAAACAAAGTAATTAGAAAAACAGAGCAAGCAGGTAAAATATTGTATGAACTTCGAAAATCAGAGGGTTAAAACAGGGTCATGCAGAATTAAGGTCAATAATTTCGATCCCAATACATCCCACCGATCAAGAGAATACCACCTGTACTTGCGCTTATTATACTTTCACACATAGGCGAAGGCCATTTGGTTTGTGTAATGTGCCTGCTACTTTTCAGCGTTCCATGATTGATAGTTCCAGATCTAATAGAAAAACAGTTAAGGTATTTTATAACAGCATTTTTACCCTTATTAGTCAAATGTATTGTAGTACAATATGTATTGAACCAAAGTGTGGTGTAAGAACAAGGGATTTGTTAAACCAATCTAGTTCAAGTGAAACATATTTTAGGGTCAGGTCAAACAGAGCAAGCAACAATGGCAGAAACAGAGTAAATAGAAAAATAGAGGAAGCAGCTAAAACATGGTATGAACTTCGAAAATCAGAGGGTTAGAACAGGGTCATGAGGAAGAAAGGTCAATAATTTCGATCCCAATACATCCCACCGATCAAGAGAGTACCACCTGTATGATAGTTTCACACATAGGCGAATGCCATTTTGTTTTTGTAATGCACCTGCTACTTTTAAGCTTTGCATGACTGATATTTTCATATCTAATAGAAAAATGGTTAAGGTGTTTGATAACAGGTTTTTTTACCATTTTTAGTCAAACCTATTGTAGTACAATATGTATTGAACCAAAAGTGTGGTGTTAGAAAAAGGGATTTGTTAAACCAATCTAGTTCAAGTGAAACATATTTTAGGGTCAGGTCAAACAGAGCAAGAAACAATGGCAGAAACAGAGTAAATAGAAAAATAGAGGAAGCAGCTAAATTATGGTATGAACTTTGAAAATCAGAGGGTTAAAACAGGGTCATGAGGAAGAAAGGTCAATAATTTTGATCCCAATACATCCCACCGATCAAGAGAATACCGCTTGTATGATAGTTTCACACATAGGCGAATGCCATTTGTTTTTGTAATGCACCTGCTACTTTTAAGCGTTGCATGACTGATATTTTCAGATCTAATAGAAAAATGGTTAAGGTGTTTTATAACATGTTTTTTACCCTTGTTAGTCAAATGTATTGTAGCACAATATGTATTAAACCAAAGTGTGGTGTTAGAACGAGGGATATGTTAAACCAATCTACTTCAAGTGCAACATAATTTAGGGTCACAAATAGAGCAAGCAACAATGGCAGAAACAAAGCAATTAGAAAAACAGAGCAAGCAGGTAAAACATGGTATGAACTTCGAAAATCAGAAAGGTTAATAATTTCGATCCCAATACATCCTAGCGATCAAGAGAATACCACCTGTATGATACTTTCACACATAGGCGAATGCCATTTGGTTTGTGTAATGGGCCTGCTTTTTTTCAGCGGTGCATGATTGATAGTTCCAGATCTAATAGAAAAATGGTTAAGGTATTTTATAACAACTTTTTTACCCTTGTTAGTCAAATCTATTGTAGTACAATAGGTATTGAACCAAAGTGTGGTGTTAGAACAAGGGATATGTTAAACCAATCTAGTTCAAGTGAAACATATTTTAGGGTCAGGTCAAACAGAGCAAGCAACAATGGCAGAAACAAAGTAAATAGACAAAAAAGAGCAAGCAGGTCAAACATGGTATGAACTTCGAAAATCAGAGGGTTAAAACAGTGTCATGAGGAAGAAAGGTCAATGATTTTGATCCCAATACATCCCACCGATCAAGAGAATACCATATGTACTTGTCCTTATGATAGTTTCACACATAGGCGAATGCCATTTGGTTTGTGTAATGCACCTGCTACTTTTCAGTGTTGAATGACTGATATTTTCAGATCTAATAGAGAAATAGTTAAAGTGTTTTATAACATGTTTTTTACCCGTGTTAGTCAAATCTATTGTAGTACAATAGGTATTAAACCAAAGTGCGGTTTTAGGACAAGGGATATGTTAAACCAATCTACTGCAAGTGCAACATAATTTAGGGTCATGTCAAATAGAGCAAGCAACAATGGCAGAAACAAAGTAATTAGAAAAACAGAGCAAGCAGGTAAAATAGTGTATGAACTTCGAAAATCAGAGGGTTAAAACAGGGTCATGCAGAATTAAGGTCAATAATTTCGATCCCAATACATCGCACCGATCAAGAGAATACCACCTGTACTTGCGCTTATTATACTTTCACACATAGGCGAAGGCCATTTGGTTTGTGTAATGTGCCTGCTACTTTTCAGCGTTCCATGATTGATAGTTCCAGATCTAATAGAAAAAACGGTTAAGGTATTTTATAACAGCTTTTTTACCCTTATTAGTCAAATGTATTGTAGTACAATATGTATTGAACCAAAGTGTGGTGTAAGAACAAGGGATTTGTTAAACCAATCTAGTTCAAGTGAAACATATTTTAGGGTCAGGTCAAACAGAGCAAGCAACAATGGCAGAAACAGAGTAAATAGAAAAACAGAGGAAGCAGCTAAAACATGGTATGAACTTCGAAAATCATAGGGTTAGAACAGGGTCATGAGGAAGAAAGGTCAATAATTTCGGTCCCAATACATCCCACCGATCAAGAGAGTACCACCTGTATGATAGTTTCACACATAGGCGAATGCCATTTTGTTTTTGTAATGCACCTGCTACTTTTAAGCTTTGCATGACTGATATTTTCATATCTAATAGAAAAATGGTTAAGGTGTTTGATAACAGGTTTTTTACCATTTTTAGTCAAACCTACTGTAGTACAATATGTATTGAACCAAAAGTGTGGTGTTAGAAAAAGGGATTTGTTAAACCAATCTAGTTCAAGTGAAACATATTTTAGGGTCAGGTCAAACAGAGCAAGAAACAATGGCAGAAACAGAGTAAATAGAAAAATAGAGGAAGCAGCTAAATTATGGTATGAACTTTGAAAATCAGAGGGTTAAAACAGGGTCATGAGGAAGAAAGGTCAATAATTTTGATCCCAATACATCCCACTGATAAAGAGAATACCGCTTGTATGATAGTTTCACACATAGGCGAATGCCATTTGGTTTTTGTAATGCACCTGCTACTTTTAAGCGTTGCATGACTGATATTTTCAGATCTAATAGAAAAATGGTTAAGGTGTTTTATAACATGTTTTTTACCCTTGTTAGTCAAATGTATTGTAGCACAATATGTATTAAACCAAAGTGTGGTGTTAGAACGAGGGATATGTTAAACCAATCTACTTCAAGTGCAACATAATTTAGGGTCACAAATAGAGCAAGCAACAATGGCAGAAACAAAGCAATTAGAAAAACAGAGCAAGCAGGTAAAACATGGTATGAACTTTGAAAATCAGAGGGTTAAAAAAGGGTCATGAGGAAGAAAGGTTAATAATTTCGATCCCAATACATCCTAGCGATCAAGAGAATACCACCTGTATGATACTTTCACACATAGGCGAATGCCATTTGGTTTGTGTAATGGGCCTGCTTTTTTTCAGAGGTGCATGATTGATAGTTCCAGATCTAATAGAAAAATGGTTAAGGTATTTTATAACAACTTTTTTACCCTTGTTAGTCAAATCTATTGTAGTACAATAGGTATTGAACCAAAGTGTGGTGTTAGAACAAGGGATATGTTAAACCAATCTAGTTCAAGTGAAACATATTTTAGGGTCAGGTCAAACAGAGCAAGCAACAATGGCAGAAACAAAGTAAATAGACAAAAAAGAGCAAGCAGGTCAAACATGGTATGAACTTCGAAAATCAGAGGGTTAAAACAGTGTCATGAGGAAGAAAGGTCAATGATTTTGATCCCAATACATCCCACCGATCAAGAGAATACCATATGTACTTGTCCTTATGATAGTTTCACACATAGGCGAATGCCATTTGGTTTGTGTAATGCACCTGCTACTTTTCAGTGTTGAATGACTGATATTTTCAGATCTAATAGAGAAATAGTTAAAGTGTTTTATAACATGTTTTTTACCCGTGTTAGTCAAATCTATTGTAGTACAATAGGTATTAAACCAAAGTGCGGTTTTAGGACAAGGGATATGTTAAACCAATCTACTGCAAGTGCAACATAATTTAGGGTCATGTCAAATAGAGCAAGCAACAATGGCAGAAACAAAGTAATTAGAAAAACAGAGCAAGCAGGTAAAATATTGTATGAACTTCGAAAATCAGAGGGTTAAAACAGGGTCATGCAGAATTAAGGTCAATAATTTCGATCCCAATACATCCCACCGATCAAGAGAATACCACCTGTACTTGCGCTTATTATACTTTCACACATAGGCGAAGGCCATTTGGTTTGTGTAATGTGCCTGCTACTTTTCAGCGTTCCATGATTGATAGTTCCAGATCTAATAGAAAAACGGTTAAGGTATTTTATAACAGCTTTTTTACCCTTATTAGTCAAATGTATTGTAGTACAATATGTATTGAACCAAAGTGTGGTGTAAGAACAAGGGATTTGTTAAACCAATCTAGTTCAAGTGAAACATATTTTAGGGTCAGGTCAAACAGAGCAAGCAACAATGGCAGAAACAGAGTAAATAGAAAAATAGAGGAAGCAGCTAAAACATGGTATGAACTTCGAAAATCAGAGGGTTAGAACAGGGTCATGAGGAAGAAAGGTCAATAATTTCGATCCCAATTCATCCCACCGATCAAGAGAGTACCACCTGTATGATAGTTTCACACATAGGCGAATGCCATTTTGTTTTTGTAATGCACCTGCTACTTTTAAGCTTTGCATGACTGATATTTTCATATCTAATAGAAAAATGGTTAAGGTGTTTGATAACAGGTTTTTTACCATTTTTAGTCAAACCTATTGTAGTACAATATGTATTGAACCAAAAGTGTGGTGTTAGAAAAAGGGATTTGTTAAACCAATCTAGTTCAAGTGAAAAATATTTTAGGGTCAGGTCAAACAGAGCAAGAAACAATGGCAGAAACAGAGTAAATAGAAAAATAGAGGAAGCAGCTAAATTATGGTATGAACTTTGAAAATCAGAGGGTTAAAACAGGGTCATGAGGAAGAAAGGTCAATAATTTTGATCCCAATACATCCCACCGATCAAGAGAATACCGCTTGTATGATAGTTTCGCACATAGGCGAATGCCATTTGGTTTTTGTAATGCACCTGCTACTTTTAAGCGTTGCATGACTGATATTTTCAGATCTAATAGAAAAATGGTTAAGGTGTTTTATAACATGTTTTTTACCCTTGTTAGTCAAATGTATTGTAGCACAATAGGTATTAAACCAAAGTGTGGTGTTAGAACGAGGGATATGTTAAACAAATCTACTTCATGTGCAACATAATTTAGGGTCACAAATAGAGCAAGCAACAATGGCAGAAACAAATCAATTAGAAAAACAGAGCAAGCAGGTAAAACAGGGTATGAACTTCGAAAATCAGAGGGTTAAAACAGGGTCATGAGGAAGAAAGGTTAATAATTTCGATCCCAATACATCCTAGCGATCAAGAGAATACCACCTGTATGATACTTTCACACATAGGCGAATGCCATTTGGTTTGTGTAATGGGCCTGCTTTTTTTCAGTGGTGCATGATTGATAGTTCCAGATCTAATAGAAAAATGGTTAAGGTATTTTATAACAACTTTTTTACCCTTGTTAGTCAAATCTATTGTAGTACAATAGGTATTGAACCAAAGTGTGGTGTTAGAACAAGGGATATGTTAAACCAATCTAGTTCAAGTGAAACATATTTTAGGGTCAGGTCAAACAGAGCAAGCAACAATGGCAGAAACAAAGTAAATAGACAAAAAAGAGCAAGCAGGTCAAACATGGTATGAACTTCGAAAATCAGAGGGTTAAAACAGTGTCATGAGGAATAAGGTCAATGATTTTGATCCCAATACATCCCACCGATCAAGAGAATACCATATGTACTTGTCCTTATGATAGTTTCACACATATGCGAATGCCATTTGGTTTGTGTAATGCACCTGCTACTTTTCAGTGTTGAATGACTGATATTTTCAGATCTAATAGAGAAATAGTTAAAGTGTTTTATAACATGTTTTTTACCCGTGTTAGTCAAATCTATTGTAGTACAATAGGTATTAAACCAAAGTGCGGTTTTAGGACAAGGGATATGTTAAACCAATCTACTGCAAGTGCAACATAATTTAGGGTCATGTCAAATAGAGCAAGCAACAATGGCAGAAACAAAGTAATTAGAAAAATAGAGCAAGCAGGTAAAATAGTGTATGAACTTCGAAAATCAGAGGGTTAAAACAGGGTCATGCAGAATTAAGGTCAATAATTTCGATCCCAATACATCCCACCGATCAAGAGAATACCACCTGTACTTGCGCTTATTATACTTTCACACATAGGCGAAGGCCATTAGGTTTGTGTAATGTGCCTGCTACTTTTCAGCGTTCCATGATTGATAGTTCCAGATCTAATAGAAAAACGGTTAAGGTATTTTATAACAGCTTTTTTACCCTTATTAGTCAAATGTATTGTAGTACAATATGTATTGAACCAAAGTGTGGTGTAAGAACAAGGGATTTGTTAAACCAATCTAGTTCAAGTGAAACATATTTTAGGGTCAGGTCAAACAGAGCAAGCAACAATGGCAGAAACAGAGTAAATAGAAAAACAGAGGAAGCAGCTAAAACATGGTATGAACTTCGAAAATCATAGGGTTAGAACAGGGTCATGAGGAAGAAAGGTCAATAATTTCGGTCCCAATACATCCCACCGATCAAGAGAGTACCACCTGTATGATAGTTTCACACATAGGCGAATGCCATTTTGTTTTTGTAATGCACCTGCTACTTTTAAGCTTTGCATGACTGATATTTTCATATCTAATAGAAAAATGGTTAAGGTGTTTGATAACAGGTTTTTTACCATTTTTAGTCAAACCTACTGTAGTACAATATGTATTGAACCAAAAGTGTGGTGTTAGAAAAAGGGATTTGTTAAACCAATCTAGTTCAAGTGAAACATATTTTAGGGTCAGGTCAAACAGAGCAAGAAACAATGGCAGAAACAGAGTAAATAGAAAAATAGAGGAAGCAGCTAAATTATGGTATGAACTTTGAAAATCAGAGGGTTAAAACAGGGTCATGAGGAAGAAAGGTCAATAATTTTGATCCCAATACATCCCACTGATAAAGAGAATACCGCTTGTATGATAGTTTCACACATAGGCGAATGCCATTTGGTTTTTGTAATGCACCTGCTACTTTTAAGCGTTGCATGACTGATATTTTCAGATCTAATAGAAAAATGGTTAAGGTGTTTTATAACATGTTTTTTACCCTTGTTAGTCAAATGTATTGTAGCACAATATGTATTAAACCAAAGTGTGGTGTTAGAACGAGGGATATGTTAAACCAATCTACTTCAAGTGCAACATAATTTAGGGTCACAAATAGAGCAAGCAACAATGGCAGAAACAAAGCAATTAGAAAAACAGAGCAAGCAGGTAAAACATGGTATGAACTTTGAAAATCAGAGGGTTAAAAAAGGGTCATGAGGAAGAAAGGTTAATAATTTCGATCCCAATACATCCTAGCGATCAAGAGAATACCACCTGTATGATACTCTCTCTCATAGGCGAATGCCATTTGGTTTGTGTAATGGGCCTGCTTTTTTTCAGAGGTGCATGATTGATAGTTCCAGATCTAATAGAAAAATGGTTAAGGTATTTTATAACAACTTTTTTACCCTTGTTAGTCAAATCTATTGTAGTACAATAGGTATTGAACCAAAGTGTGGTGTTAGAACAAGGGATATGTTAAACCAATCTAGTTCAAGTGAAACATATTTTAGGGTCAGGTCAAACAGAGCAAGCAACAATGGCAGAAACAAAGTAAATAGACAAAAAAGAGCAAGCAGGTCAAACATGGTATGAACTTCGAAAATCAGAGGGTTAAAACAGTGTCATGAGGAAGAAAGGTCAATGATTTTGATCCCAATACATCCCACCGATCAAGAGAATACCATATGTACTTGTCCTTATGATAGTTTCACACATAGGCGAATGCCATTTGGTTTGTGTAATGCACCTGCTACTTTTCAGTGTTGAATGACTGATATTTTCAGATCTAATAGAGAAATAGTTAAAGTGTTTTATAACATGTTTTTTACCCGTGTTAGTCAAATCTATTGTAGTACAATAGGTATTAAACCAAAGTGCGGTTTTAGGACAAGGGATATGTTAAACCAATCTACTGCAAGTGCAACATAATTTAGGGTCATGTCAAATAGAGCAAGCCACAATGGCAGAAACAAAGTAATTAGAAAAACAGAGCAAGCAGGTAAAATATTGTATGAACTTCGAAAATCAGAGGGTTAAAACAGGGTCATGCAGAATTAAGGTCAATAATTTCGATCCCAATACATCCCACCGATCAAGAGAATACCACCTGTACTTGCGCTTATTATACTTTCACACATAGGCGAAGGCCATTTGGTTTGTGTAATGTGCCTGCTACTTTTCAGCGTTCCATGATTGATAGTTCCAGATCTAATAGAAAAACGGTTAAGGTATTTTATAACAGCTTTTTTACCCTTATTAGTCAAATGTATTGTAGTACAATATGTATTGAACCAAAGTGTGGTGTAAGAACAAGGGATTTGTTAAACCAATCTAGTTCAAGTGAAACATATTTTAGGGTCAGGTCAAACAGAGCAAGCAACAATGGCAGAAACAGAGTAAATAGAAAAATAGAGGAAGCAGCTAAAACATGGTATGAACTTCGAAAATCAGAGGGTTAGAACAGGGTCATGAGGAAGAAAGGTCAATAATTTCGATCCCAATACATCCCACCGATCAAGAGAGTACCACCTGTATGATAGTTTCACACATAGGCGAATGCCATTTTGTTTTTGTAATGCACCTGCTACTTTTAAGCTTTGCATGACTGATATTTTCATATCTAATAGAAAAATGGTTAAGGTGTTTGATAACAGGTTTTTTACCATTTTTAGTCAAACCTATTGTAGTACAATATGTATTGAACCAAAAGTGTGGTGTTAGAAAAAGGGATTTGTTAAACCAATCTAGTTCAAGTGAAACATATTTTAGGGTCAGGTCAAACAGAGCAAGAAACAATGGCAGAAACAGAGTAAATAGAAAAATAGAGGAAGCAGCTAAATTATGGTATGAACTTTGAAAATCAGAGGGTTAAAACAGGGTCATGAGGAAGAAAGGTCAATAATTTTGATCCCAATACATCCCACCGATCAAGAGAATACCGCTTGTATGATAGTCTCTCTCTTTTCCTCCTCCTCCGTTGTTGTTGTTGAGAGAGAGATCTCTCTCTCCGTTGCATGACTGATATTTTCAGATCTAATAGAAAAATGGTTAAGGTGTTTTATAACATGTTTTTTACCCTTGTTAGTCAAATGTATTGTAGCACAATAGGTATTAAACCAAAGTGTGGTGTTAGAACGAGGGATATGTTAAACAAATCTACTTCATGTGCAACATAATTTAGGGTCACAAATAGAGCAAGCAACAATGGCAGAAACAAATCAATTAGAAAAACAGAGCAAGCAGGTAAAACAGGGTATGAACTTCGAAAATCAGAGGGTTAAAACAGGGTCATGAGGAAGAAAGGTTAATAATTTCGATCCCAATACATCCTAGCGATCAAGAGAATACCACCTGTATGATACTTTCACACATAGGCGAATGCCATTTGGTTTGTGTAATGGGCCTGCTTTTTTTCAGTGGTGCATGATTGATAGTTCCAGATCTAATAGAAAAATGGTTAAGGTATTTTATAACAACTTTTTTACCCTTGTTAGTCAAATCTATTGTAGTACAATAGGTATTGAACCAAAGTGTGGTGTTAGAACAAGGGATATGTTAAACCAATCTAGTTCAAGTGAAACATATTTTAGGGTCAGGTCAAACAGAGCAAGCAACAATGGCAGAAACAAAGTAAATAGACAAAAAAGAGCAAGCAGGTCAAACATGGTATGAACTTCGAAAATCAGAGGGTTAAAACAGTGTCATGAGGAATAAGGTCAATGATTTTGATCCCAATACATCCCACCGATCAAGAGAATACCATATGTACTTGTCCTTATGATAGTTTCACACATATGCGAATGCCATTTGGTTTGTGTAATGCACCTGCTACTTTTCAGTGTTGAATGACTGATATTTTCAGATCTAATAGAGAAATAGTTAAAGTGTTTTATAACATGTTTTTTACCCGTGTTAGTCAAATCTATTGTAGTACAATAGGTATTAAACCAAAGTGCGGTTTTAGGACAAGGGATATGTTAAACCAATCTACTGCAAGTGCAACATAATTTAGGGTCATGTCAAATAGAGCAAGCAACAATGGCAGAAACAAAGTAATTAGAAAAATAGAGCAAGCAGGTAAAATAGTGTATGAACTTCGAAAATCAGAGGGTTAAAACAGGGTCATGCAGAATTAAGGTCAATAATTTCGATCCCAATACATCCCACCGATCAAGAGAATACCACCTGTACTTGCGCTTATTATACTTTCACACATAGGCGAAGGCCATTAGGTTTGTGTAATGTGCCTGCTACTTTTCAGCGTTCCATGATTGATAGTTCCAGATCTAATAGAAAAACGGTTAAGGTATTTTATAACAGCTTTTTTACCCTTATTAGTCAAATGTATTGTAGTACAATATGTATTGAACCAAAGTGTGGTGTAAGAACAAGGGATTTGTTAAACCAATCTAGTTCAAGTGAAACATATTTTAGGGTCAGGTCAAACAGAGCAAGCAACAATGGCAGAAACAGAGTAAATAGAAAAACAGAGGAAGCAGCTAAAACATGGGATGAACTTCGAAAATCATAGGGTTAGAACAGGGTCATGAGGAAGAAAGGTCAATAATTTCGGTCCCAATACATCCCACCGATCAAGAGAGTACCACCTGTATGATAGTTTCACACATAGGCGAATGCCATTTTGTTTTTGTAATGCACCTGCTACTTTTAAGCTTTGCATGACTGATATTTTCATATCTAATAGAAAAATGGTTAAGGTGTTTGATAACAGGTTTTTTACCATTTTTAGTCAAACCTACTGTAGTACAATATGTATTGAACCAAAAATGTGGTGTTAGAAAAAGGGATTTGTTAAACCAATCTAGTTCAAGTGAAACATATTTTAGGGTCAGGTCAAACAGAGCAAGAAACAATGGCAGAAACAGAGTAAATAGAAAAATAGAGGAAGCAGCTAAATTATGGTATGAACTTTGAAAATGAGAGGGTTAAAACAGGGTCATGAGGAAGAAAGGTCAATAATTTTGATCCCAATACATCCCACCGATAAAGAGAATACCGCTTGTATGATAGTTTCACACATAGGCGAATGCCATTTGGTTTTTGTAATGCACCTGCTACTTTTAAGCGTTGCATGCCTGATATTTTCAGATCTAATAGAAAAATGGTTAAGGTGTTTTATAACATGTTTTTTACCCTTGTTAGTCAAATGTATTGTAGCACAATATGTATTAAACCAAAGTGTGGTGTTAGAACGAGGGATATGTTAAACCAATCTACTTCAAGTGCAACATAATTTAGGGTCACAAATAGAGCAAGCAACAATGGCAGAAACAAAGCAATTAGAAAAACAGAGCAAGCAGGTAAAACATGGTATGAACTTCGAAAATCAGAGGGTTAAAAAAGGGTCATGAGGAAGAAAGGTTAATAATTTCGATCCCAATACATCCTAGCGATCAAGAGAATACCACCTGTATGATACTTTCACACATAGGCGAATGCCATTTGGTTTGTGTAATGGGCCTGCTTTTTTTCAGCGGTGCATGATTGATAGTTCCAGATCTAATAGAAAAATGGTTAAGGTATTTTATAACAACTTTTTTACCCTTGTTAGTCAAATCTATTGTAGTACAATAGGTATTGAACCAAAGTGTGGTGTTAGAACAAGGGATATGTTAAACCAATCTAGTTCAAGTGAAACATATTTTAGGGTCAGGTCAAACAGAGCAAGCAACAATGGCAGAAACAAAGTAAATAGACAAAAAAGAGCAAGCAGGTCAAACATGGTATGAACTTCGAAAATCAGAGGGTTAAAACAGTGTCATGAGGAATAAGGTCAATGATTTTGATCCCAATACATCCCACCGATCAAGAGAATACCATATGTACTTGTCCTTATGATAGTTTCACACATAGGCGAATGCCATTTGGTTTGTGTAATGCACCTGCTACTTTTCAGTGTTGAATGACTGATATTTTCAGTCTCTCTCTCGAAATAGTTAAAGTGTTTTATAACATGTTTTTTACCCGTGTTAGTCAAATCTATTGTAGTACAATAGGTATTAAACCAAAGTGCGGTTTTAGGACAAGGGATATGTTAAACCAATCTACTACAAGTGCAACATAATTTAGGGTCATGTCAAATAGAGCAAGCAACAATGGCAGAAACAAAGTAATTAGAAAAACAGAGCAAGCAGGTAAAATAGTGTATGAACTTCGAAAATCAGAGGGTTAGAACAGGGTCATGAGGAAGAAAGGTCAATAATTTCGATCCCAATACATCCCACCGATCAAGAGAGTACCATCTGTATGATAGTTTCACACATAGGCGAATGCCATCTGGTTTGTGTAATGCGCCTGCTACTTTTAAGTGTTGAATGACTGATATTTTCAGATCTAATAGAGAAATAGTTAAAAGTGTTTTATAACATGTTTTTTACCCGTGTTAGTCAAATCTATTGTAGTACAATAGGTATTAAACCAAAGTGCGGTTTTAGGACAAGGGATATGTTAAACCAATCTACTGCAAGTGCAACATAATTTAGGGTCATGTCAAATAGAGCAAGCAACAATGGCAGAAACAAAGTAATTAGAAAAACAGAGCAAGCAGGTAAAATAGTGTATGAACTTCGAAAATCAGAGGGTTAAAACAGGGTCATGCAGAATTAAGGTCAATAATTTCGATCCCAATACATCCCACCGATCAAGAGAATACCACCTGTACTTGCGCTTATTATACTTTCACACATAGGCGAAGGCCATTTGGTTTGTGTAATGTGCCTGCTACTTTTCAGCGTTCCATGATTGATAGTTCCAGATCTAATAGAAAAACGGTTAAGGTATTTTATAACAGCTTTTTTACCCTTATTAGTCAAATGTATTGTAGTACAATATGTATTGAACCAAAGTGTGGTGTAAGAACAAGGGATTTGTTAAACCAATCTAGTTCAAGTGAAACATATTTTAGGGTCAGGTCAAACAGAGCAAGCAACAATGGCAGAAACAGAGTAAATAGAAAAACAGAGGAAGCAGCTAAAACATGGTATGAACTTCGAAAATCAGAGGGTTAGAACAGGGTCATGAGGAAGAAAGGTCAATAATTTCGATCCCAATACATCCCACCGATCAAGAGAGTACCACCTGTATGATAGTTTCACACATAGGCGAATGCCATTTTGTTTTTGTAATGCACCTGCTACTTTTAAGCTTTGCATGACTGATATTTTCATATCTAATAGAAAAATGGTTAAGGTGTTTGATAACAGGTTTTTTACCATTTTTAGTCAAACCTATTGTAGTACAATATGTATTGAACCAAAAGTGTGGTGTTAGAAAAAGGGATTTGTTAAACCAATCTAGTTCAAGTGAAACATATTTTAGGGTCAGGTCAAACAGAGCAAGAAACAATGGCAGAAACAGAGTAAATAGAAAAATAGAGGAAGCAGCTAAATTATGGTATGAACTTTGAAAATCAGAGGGTTAAAACAGGGTCATGAGGAAGAAAGGTCAATAATTTTGATCCCAATACATCCCACCGATCAAGAGAATACCGCTTGTATGATAGTTTCGCACATAGGCGAATGCCATTTGGTTTTTGTAATGCACCTGCTACTTTTAAGCGTTGCATGACTGATATTTTCAGATCTAATAGAAAAATGGTTAAGGTGTTTTATAACATGTTTTTTACCCTTGTTAGTCAAATGTATTGTAGCACAATAGGTATTAAACCAAAGTGTGGTGTTAGAACGAGGGATATGTTAAACCAATCTACTTCATGTGCAACATAATTTAGGGTCACAAATAGAGCAAGCAACAATGGCAGAAACAAATCAATTAGAAAAACAGAGCAAGCAGGTAAAACAGGGTATGAACTTCGAAAATCAGAGGGTTAAAACAGGGTCATGAGGAAGAAAGGTTAATAATTTCGATCCCAATACATCCTAGCGATCAAGAGAATACCACCTCTATGATACTTTCACACATAGGCGAATGCCATTTGGTTTGTGTAATGCGCCTGCTACTTTTCAGCGGTGCATGATTGATAGTTCCAGATCTAATAGAAAAATGGTTAAGGTATTTTATAACAACTTTTTTACCCTTGTTAGTCAAATCTATTGTAGTACAATAGGTATTGAACCAAAGTGTGGTGTTAGAACAAGGGATATGTTAAACCAATCTAGTTCAAGTGAAACATATTTTAGGGTCAGGTCAAACAGAGCAAGCAACAATGGCAGAAACAAAGTAAATAGAAAAAAAGAGCAAGCAGGTCAAACATGGTATGAACTTCGAAAATCAGAGGGTTAAAACAGTGTCATGAGGAAGAAAGGTCAATGATTTTGATCCCAATACATCCCACCGATCAAGAGAATACCACATGTACTTGCCCTTATGATAGTTTCACACATAGGCGAATGCCATTTGGTTTGTGTAATGCCCCTGCTACTTTTCAGTGTTGAATGACTGATATTTTCATATCTAATAGAGAAATAGTTAAGGTGTTTTATAACATGTTTTTTACCCTTGTTAGTCAAATCTATTGTAGTACAATAGGTATTAAACCAAAGTGCGGTTTTAGGACAAGGGATATGTTAAACCAATCTACTTCAAGTGCAACATAATTTAGGGTCATGTCAAATAGAGCAAGCAACAATGGCAGAAACAAAGTAATTAGTAAAATAGAGCAAGCAGGTAAAATAGTGTATGAACTTCGAAAATCAGAGGGTTAAAACAGGGTCATGCAGAATTAAGGTCAATAATTTCGATCCCAATACATCCCACCGATCAAGAGAATACCACCTGTACTTGCGCTTATTATACTTTCACACATAGGCGAAGGCCATTAGGTTTGTGTAATGTGCCTGCTACTTTTCAGCGTTCCATGATTGATAGTTCCAGATCTAATAGAAAAACGGTTAAGGTATTTTATAACAGCTTTTTTACCCTTATTAGTCAAATGTATTGTAGTACAATATGTATTGAACCAAAGTGTGGTGTAAGAACAAGGGATTTGTTAAACCAATCTAGTTCAAGTGAAACATATTTTAGGGTCAGGTCAAACAGAGCAAGCAACAATGGCAGAAACAGAGTAAATAGAAAAACAGAGGAAGCAGCTAAAACATGGTATGAACTTCGAAAATCATAGGGTTAGAACAGGGTCATGAGGAAGAAAGGTCAATAATTTCGGTCCCAATACATCCCACCGATCAAGAGAGTACCACCTGTATGATAGTTTCACACATAGGCGAATGCCATTTTGTTTTTGTAATGCACCTGCTACTTTTAAGCTTTGCATGACTGATATTTTCATATCTAATAGAAAAATGGTTAAGGTGTTTGATAACAGGTTTTTTACCATTTTTAGTCAAACCTACTGTAGTACAATATGTATTGAACCAAAAGTGTGGTGTTAGAAAAAGGGATTTGTTAAACCAATCTAGTTCAAGTGAAACATATTTTAGGGTCAGGTCAAACAGAGCAAGAAACAATGGCAGAAACAGAGTAAATAGAAAAATAGAGGAATCAGCTAAATTATGGTATGAACTTTGAAAATCAGAGGGTTAAAACAGGGTCATGAGGAAGAAAGGTCAATAATTTTGATCCCAATACATCCCACCGATAAAGAGAATACCGCTTGTATGATAGTTTCACACATAGGCGAATGCCATTTGGTTTTTGTAATGCACCTGCTACTTTTAAGCGTTGCATGACTGATATTTTCAGATCTAATAGAAAAATGGTTAAGGTGTTTTATAACATGTTTTTTACCCTTGTTAGTCAAATGTATTGTAGCACAATATGTATTAAACCAAAGTGTGGTGTTAGAACGAGGGATATGTTAAACCAATCTACTTCAAGTGCAACATAATTTAGGGTCACAAATAGAGCAAGCAACAATGGCAGAAACAAAGCAATTAGAAAAACAGAGCAAGCAGGTAAAACATGGTATGAACTTCGAAAATCAGAGGGTTAAAAAAGGGTCATGAGGAAGAAAGGTTAATAATTTCGATCCTAATACATCCTAGCGATCAAGAGAATACCACCTGTATGATACTTTCACACATAGGCGAATGCCATTTGGTTTGTGTAATGGGCCTGCTTTTTTTCAGCGGTGCATGATTGATAGTTCCAGATCTAATAGAAAAATGGTTAAGGTATTTTATAACAACTTTTTTACCCTTGTTAGTCAAATCTATTGTAGTACAATAGGTATTGAACCAAAGTGTGGTGTTAGAACAAGGGATATTTTAAACCAATCTAGTTCAAGTGAAACATATTTTAGGGTCAGGTCAAACAGAGCAAGCAACAATGGCAGAAACAAAGTAAATAGAAAAAAAGAGCAAGCAGGTCAAACATGGTATGAACTTCGAAAATCAGAGGGTTAAAACAGTGTCATGAGGAAGAAAGGTCAATGATTTTGATCCCAATACATCACACCGATCAAGAGAATACCACATGTACTTGCCCTTATGATAGTTTCACACATAGGCGAATGCCATTTGGTTTGTGTAATGCGCCTGCTACTTTTCAGTGTTGAATGACTGATATTTTCATATCTAATAGAGAAATAGTTAAGGTGTTTTATAACATGTTTTTTACCCTTGTTAGTCAAATCTATTGTAGTACAATAGGTATTAAGCCAAAGTGCGGTTTTAGGACAAGGGATATGTTAAACCAATCTACTTCAAGTGCAACATAATTTAGGGTCATGTCAAATAGAGCAAGCAACAATGGCAGAAACAAAGTAATTAGTAAAATAGAGCAAGCAGGTAAAATAGTGTATGAACTTCGAAAATCAGAGGGTTAAAACAGGGTCATGCAGAATTAAGGTCAATAATTTCGATCCCAATACATCCCACCGATCAAGAGAATACCACCTGTACTTGCGCTTATTATACTTTCACACATAGGCGAAGGCCATTAGGTTTGTGTAATGTGCCTGCTACTTTTCAGCGTTCCATGATTGATAGTTCCAGATCTAATAGAAAAACGGTTAAGGTATTTTATAACAGCTTTTTTACCCTTATTAGTCAAATGTATTGTAGTACAATATGTATTGAACCAAAGTGTGGTGTAAGAACAAGGGATTTGTTAAACCAATCTAGTTCAAGTGAAACATATTTTAGGGTCAGGTCAAACAGAGCAAGTAACAATGGCAGAAACAGAGTAAATAGAAAAACAGAGGAAGCAGCTAAAACATGGTATGAACTTCGAAAATCATAGGGTTAGAACAGGGTCATGAGGAAGAAAGGTCAATAATTTCGGTCCCAATACATCCCACCGATCAAGAGAGTACCACCTGTATGATAGTTTCACACATAGGCGAATGCCATTTTGTTTTTGTAATGCACCTGCTACTTTTAAGCTTTGCATGACTGATATTTTCATATCTAATAGAAAAATGGTTAAGGTGTTTGATAACAGGTTTTTTACCATTTTTAGTCAAACCTACTGTAGTACAATATGTATTGAACCAAAAGTGTGGTGTTAGAAAAAGGGATTTGTTAAACCAATCTAGTTCAAGTGAAACATATTTTAGGGTCAGGTCAAACAGAGCAAGAAACAATGGCAGAAACAGAGTAAATAGAAAAATAGAGGAAGCAGCTAAATTATGGTATGAACTTTGAAAATCAGAGGGTTAAAACAGGGTCATGAGGAAGAAAGGTCAATAATTTTGATCCCAATACATCCCACCGATAAAGAGAACACCGCTTGTATGATAGTTTCACACATAGGCGAATGCCATTTGTTTTTGTAATGCACCTGCTACTTTTAAGCGTTGCATGACTGATATTTTCAGATCTAATAGAAAAATGGTTAAGGTGTTTTATAACATGTTTTTTACCCTTGTTAGTCAAATGTATTGTAGCACAATATGTATTAAACCAAAGTGTGGTGTTAGAACGAGGGATATGTTAAACCAATCTACTTCAAGTGCAACATAATTTAGGGTCACAAATAGAGCAAGCAACAATGGCAGAAACAAAGCAATTAGAAAAACAGAGCAAGCAGGTAAAACATGGTATGAACTTCGAAAATCAGAGGGTTAAAAAAGGGTCATGAGGAAGAAAGGTTAATAATTTCGATCCCAATACATCCTAGCGATCAAGAGAATACCACATGTATGATACTTTCACACATAGGCGAATGCCATTTGGTTTGTGTAATGGGCCTGCTTTTTTTCAGCGGTGCATGATTGATAGTTCCCAGATCTAATAGAAAAATGGTTAAGGTATTTTATAACAACTTTTTTACCCTTGTTAGTCAAATCTATTGTAGTACAATAGGTATTGAACCAAAGTGTGGTGTTAGAACAAGGGATATGTTAAACCAATCTAGTTCAAGTGGAACATATTTTAGGGTCAGGTCAAACAGAGCAAGCAACAATGGCAGAAACAAAGTAAATAGACAAAAAAGAGCAAGCAGGTCAAACATGGTATGAACTTCGAAATCAGAGGGTTAAAACAGTGTCATGAGGAAGAAAGGTCAATGATTTTGATCCCAATACATCCCACCGATCAAGAGAATACCATATGTACTTGTCCTTATGATAGTTTCACACATAGGCGAATGCCATTTGGTTTGTGTAATGCACCTGCTACTTTTCAGTGTTGAATGACTGATATTTTCAGATCTAATAGAGAAATAGTTAAAGTGTTTTATAACATGTTTTTTACCCGTGTTAGTCAAATCTATTGTAGTACAATAGGTATTAAACCAAAGTGCGGTTTTAGGACAAGGGATATGTTAAACCAATCTACTGCAAGTGCAACATAATTTAGGGTCATGTCAAATAGAGCAAGCAACAATGGCAGAAACAAAGTAATTAGAAAAACAGAGCAAGCAGGTAAAATAGTGTATGACTTCGAAAATCAGAGGGTTAAAACAGGGTCATGCAGAATTAAGGTCAATAATTTCGATCCCAATACATCCCACCGATCAAGAGAATACACCTGTACTTGCGCTTATTATACTTTCACACATAGGCGAAGGCCATTTGGTTTGTGTAATGTGCCTGCTACTTTTCAGCGTTCCATGATTGATAGTTCCAGATCTAATAGAAAAACGGTTAAGGTATTTTTATAACAGCTTTTTTACCCTTATTAGTCAAATGTATTGTAGTACAATATGTATTGAACCAAAGTGTGGGTGTAAGAACAAGGGATTTGTTAAACCAATCTAGTTCAAGTGAAACATATTTTAGGGTCAGGTCAAACAGAGCAAGCAACAATGGCAGAAACAGAGTAAATAGAAAAACAGAGGAAGCAGCTAAAACATGGTATGAACTTCGAAAATCAGAGGGTTAGAACAAGGTCATGAGGAGAAAGGTCAATAATTTCGATCCCAATATATCCCACCGATCAAGAGAGTACCACCTATATGATAGTTTCACACATAGGCGAATGCCATTTTGTTTTTGTAATGCACCTGCTACTTTTAAGCTTTGCATGACTGATATTTTCATATCTAATAGAAAAATGGTTAAGGTGTTTGATAACAGGGTTTTTTACCATTTTTAGTCAAACCTATTGTAGTACAATATGTATTGAACCAAAAGTGTGGTGTTAGAAAAAGGGATTTGTTAGGACCAATCTAGTTCAAGTGAAACATATTTTAGGGTCAGGTCAAACAGAGCAAGAAACAATGGCAGAAACAGAGTAAATAGAAAAATAGAGGAAGCAGCTAAATTATGGTATGAACTTTGAAAATCAGAGGGTTAAAACAGGGGTCATGAGGAAGAAAGGTCAATAATTTTGATCCCAATACATCCCACCGATCAAGAGAATACCGCTTGTATGATAGTTTCGCACATAGGCGAATGCCATTTGGTTTTTGTAATGCACCTGCTACTTTTAAGCGTTGCATGACTGATATTTTCATATCTAATAGAAAAATGGTTAAGGTGTTTTATAACATGTTTTTTACCCTTGTTAGTCAAATGTATTGTAGCACAATAGGTATTAAACCAAAGTGTGGTGTTAGAACGAGGGATATGTTAAACCAATCTACTTCAAGTGCAACATAATTTAGGGGTCACAAATAGAGCAAGCAACAATGGCAGAAACAAAGCAATTAGAAAAACAGAGCAAGCAGGTAAAACAAGGGGTATGAACTTCGAAAATCAGAGGGTTAAAAACAGGGTCATGAGGAAGAAAGGTTAATAATTTCGATCCCAATACATCCTAGCGATCAAGAGAATACCACCTGTATGATACTTTCACACATAGGCGAATGCCATTTGGTTTGTGTAATGCGCCTGCTACTTTTCCAGCGGTGCATGATTGATAGTTCCAGATCTAATAGAAAAATGGTTAAGGTATTTTATAACAACTTTTTTTACCCTTGTTAGTCAAATCTATTGTAGTACAATAGGTATTGAACCAAAGTGTGGTGTTAGAACAAGGGATATGTTAAACCAATCTAGTTCAAGTGAAACATATTTTTGGGTCAGGTCAAACAGAGCAAGCAACAATGGCAGAAACAAAGTAAATAGAAAAAAAGAGCAAGCAGGTCAAACATGGTATGAACTTCGAAAATCAGAGGGTTAAAACAGTGTCATGAGGAAGAAAGGTCAATGATTTTGATCCCAATACATCCCACCGATCAAGAGAATACCACATGTACTTGCCCTTATGATAGTTTCACACATAGGCGAATGCCATTTGGTTTGTGTAATGCGCCTGCTACTTTTCAGTGTTGAATGACTGATATTTTCATATCTAATAGAGAAATAGTTAAGTGTTTTATAACATGTTTTTTACCTTGTTAGTCAAATCTATTGTAGTACAATAGGTATTAAACCAAAGTGCGGTTTTAGGACAAGGGATATGTTAAACCAATCTACTTCAAGTGCAACATAATTTAGGGTCATGTAAAATAGAGCAAGCAACAATGGCAGAAACAAAGTAATTAGAAAAATAGAGCAAGCAGGTAAAATAGTGTATGAACTTCGAAATCAGAGGGTTAAAACAGGGTCATGCAAAATTAAGGTCAATAATTTCGATCCCAATACATCCCACCGATCAAGAGAATACCACCTGTACTTGCGCTTATTATACTTTCACACATAGGCGAAGGCCATTAGGTTTGTGTAATGTGCCTGCTACTTTTCAGCGTTCCATGATTGATAGTTCCAGATCTAATAGAAAAAACGGTTAAGGTATTTTATAACAGCTTTTTTACCCTTATTAGTCAAATGTATTGTAGTACAATATGTATTGAACCAAAGTGTGGTGTAAGAACAAGGGATTTGTTAAACCAATCTAGTTCAAGTGAAACATATTTTAGGGTCAGGTCAAACAGAGCAAGCAACAATGGCAGAAACAAAGTAAATAGACAAAAAAGAGCAAGCAGGTCAAACATGGTATGAACTTCAAAAAATCAGAGGGTTAAAACAGTGTCATGAGGAAGAAAGGTCAATGATTTTGATCCCAATACATCCCACCGATCAAGAGAATACCATATGTACTTGTCCTTATGATAGTTTCACACATAGGCGAATGCCATTTGGTTTGTGTAATGCACCTGCTACTTTTCAGTGTTGACTGACTGATATTTTCAGATCTAATAGAGAAATAGTTAAAGTGTTTTATAACATGTTTTTTTACCCGTGTTAGTTCAAATCTATTGTAGTACAATAGGTATTAAACCAAAGTGCGGTTTTAGGACAAGGGATATGTTAAACCAATCTACTGCAAGTGCAACATAATTTAGGGTCATGTCAAATAGAGCAAGCAACAATGGCAGAAACAAAGTAATTAGAAAACAGAGCAAGCAGGTAAAATAGTGTATGAACTTCGAAAATCAGAGGGTTAAAACAGGGTCATGCAGAATTAAGGTCAATAATTTCGATCCCAATACATCCCACCGATCAAGAGAATACCACCTGTACTTGCGCTTATTATACTTTCACACATAGGCGAAGGCCATTTGGTTTGTGTAATGTGCCTGCTACTTTTCAGCGTTCCATGAGTGATAGTTCCAGATCTAATAGAAAAACGGTTAAGGTATTTTATAACAGCTTTTTTACCCTTATTAGTCAAATTTGTATTGTAGTACAATATGTATTGAACCAAAGTGTGGTGTAAGAACAAGGGATTTGTTAAACCAATCTAGTTCAAGTGAAACATATTTTAGGGTCAGGTCAAACAGAGCAAGCAACAATGGCAGAAACAGAGTAAATAGAAAAACAGAGGAAGCAGCTAAAACATGGTATGAACTTCGAAAATCATAGGGTTAGAACAGGGTCATGAGGAAGAAAGGTCAATAATTTCGGTCCCAATACATCCCACCGATCAAGAGAGTACCACCTGTATGATAGTTTCACACATAGGCGAATGCCATTTTGTTTTTGTAATGCACCTGCTACTTTTAAGCTTTGCATGACTGATATTTTCATATCTAATAGAAAAATGGTTAAGGTGTTTGATAACAGGTTTTTTACCATTTTTAGTCAAACCTACTGTAGTACAATATGTATTGAACCAAAAGTGTGGTGTTAGAAAAAGGGATTTGTTAAACCAATCTAGTTCAAGTGAAACATATTTTAGGGTCAGGTCAAACAGAGCAAGAAACAATGGCAGAAACAGAGTAAATAGAAAAATAGAGGAAGCAGCTAAATTATGGTATGAACTTTGAAAATCAGAGGGTTAAAACAGGGTCATGAGGAAGAAAGGTCAATAATTTTGATCCCAATACATCCCACCGATCAAGAGAATACCGCTTGTATGATAGTTTCGCACATAGGCGAATGCCATCTGGTTTGTGTAATGCGCCTGCTACTTTTAGGTGTTGAATGACTCATATTTTCAGATCTAATAGAGAAATGGTTAAGGTGTTTTATAACATGTTTTTTACCCCTATTAGTCAAATGTATTGTAGCACAATAGGTATTAAACCAAAGTGTGGTGTTAGAATAAGGGATATGTTAAACAAATCTACTTCAAGTGCAACATAATTTAGGGTCATGTCAAATAGAGCAAGCAACAATGGCAGAAATAGAGTAATTAGAAAAACAGAGCAAGCAGGTAAAACAGGGTATGAACTTCAAAAATCAGAGGGTTAAAACAGCGTCATGAGGAAGAAAAGGTCAATAATTTCGATCAAAATACATCCCACCGGATGAACAAGGGATATGTTAAACCAATCTACTTCAAGTGCAACATAATTTAGGTTCATGTCAAATAGAGCAAGCAACAATGGCAGAAATAGAGTAATTAGAAAAACAGAGCAAGCAGCTTAAACATGGTATGAACTTCGAAAATCAGAGGGTTAGAACAGGGGTCATGAGGAAGAAAGGTCAATAATTTCGATCCCAATACATCCCACTGATCAAGAGAGTACCACCTGTATGATAGTTTCACATATAGGCGAATGCCATTTTGTTTTTGTAATGCACCTGCTGTTTTTAAGCGTTGCATGAATGATATTTTCAGATCTAATAGAAAAATGGTTAATGTGTTTGATAACAGGTTTTTTACCATTTTTAGTCAAATCTATTGTAGCACAATAGGTATTAAACCAAAGTGTGGTGTTAGAACAAGGGATATGTTAAACCAATCTACTTCAAGTGCAACATAATTTAGGGTCACAAATAGAGCAAGCAACAATGGCAGAAACAAATCAATTAGAAAAACAGAGCAAGCAGGTAAAACAGGGTATGAACTTCGAAAATCAGAGGGTTAAAACAGGGTCATGAGGAAGAAAGGTTAATAATTTCGATCCCAATACATCCTAGCGATCAAGAGAATACCACCTCTATGATACTTTCACACATAGGCGAATGCCATTTGGTTTGTGTAATGCGCCTGCTACTTTTCAGCGGTGCATGATTGATAGTTCCAGATCTAATAGAAAAATGATTAAGGTATTTTATAACAACTTTTTTACCCTTGTTAGTCAAATCTATTGTAGTACAATAGGTATTGAACCAAAGTGTGGTGTTAGAACAAGGGATATGTTAAACCAATCTAGTTCAAGTGAAACATATTTTAGGGTCAGGTCAAACAGAGCAAGCAACAATGGCAGAAACAAAGTAAATAGAAAAAAAGAGCAAGCAGGTCAAACATGGTATGAACTTCGAAAATCAGAGGGTTAAAACAGTGTCATGAGGAAGAAA